>VXCM01004825.1:0-65043 GCA_014773175.1 Lucifuga dentata
ATTTCATCCCAGAAAAACATAATCATATATTTATCAAACTGCAGTTGTTCCAGTAATGCTACATACATGTTACATTCCCAAAACATACTACAGGAGCAGTAAATATTAGAATTGTTTTTTCCTACCTCCCAGACTGCCATTGGTTTCAGTTCATTCCAGTATGCTAGAAAATTCAACTTGTAGAGACTTAAAAGATGCTTGAGATACGTAATTCATCACTGCAAACACCATTTCTATAATATTTTTGATCACAGTAACATTATTTAACCAATCCAACACAGCACTACATGGAAGACGGTGTATGTCTCTGCCAGGAAATATAGTCCCAGGAGAAAACAGCTTTTACCAAGAAATTAAAAATGACTGTGCCGTCTACATTTAGACATACGTTTTAGTAGGTGGAACATTAAATTTTAAGTTGGGTGTATTGCCTAAACATTTGATTTTTAAAGATTAAGGGATTGTCAAAAATAACAGGAAAATTAAAATATTTCATGTTTTGTAATTCTGTTGTCAGTCACATAACGTGTATGTGGGTAGTATTTATTGGGCTTAAACATGTAAATTTGCCGGCATGGTCCTTTAAGTAACACTGCAGTGTAACACTGTTGGATACTGAAAATAAATCAAACCTCAACACTGCTGGTCAGTAAGAGCTGATTTATGCTTCAGAAGAAATGGACAGTGATGAAACATTGGGGCCTTCAAGCTAAACAGAATCTATGAACAGGACTTTTTCAGCCTACAACCTGAAAGTCGATTTCATGCCAGAGTTCTTTCTACGTCATACGTGTGTGCGTGAGTATGTGTGTGCATGCATGTATTGATCTAATGATTGAAATGCTGTTTTGTCCTTTCTGGCAAGGCACATTTCCTGGGTGAATTGGAGTGGATATTTTCTGTCATTTCCAGGCAGGATAAATGGAGTGTGATGATGATCATCATCATCGAGTGCCATTTCAGTTTCTATATTCCGGTAGTTTGTGTGGTGACACATTGAGTTACCACAAAAATAGAAACCCTTGTACGCTGTGATACAATCCATTCAAACAGTCTTGTAATACTGGAGATGAATACTTGCTAACGGCAAGTATTGGCAATTTTTGCTGCATTTCTGCTTCTCCATCTATGTAAATGAGGTCAACAAAAACATTAGATTCACCTTTTAGTATAATTATAAGTGGGATTTGTTGTACTGTATGTTACTTTTTTTTAATGTATGGTCCTTTGGGTGTCAGCTTTATTTACTTGTTTATTTGTATCATTGACTGTTTCAGTTCTTAACGATGGAGGTTGATAAAGGTCATAGATCACTAAATGCCCCTTTAATCTACTTTAGATTAGAGGGTGGGCCAAGAGAGGAGCCTTCTTGAGGAACGAAGCTGCTCAGTTTGGTGACAGAAGGAGTATCTGAGGTCGGTGACGTCAGGGTAATTTATACATTATTTACCCACACAGGCATAAACATCTGCAGGATAGATTGTTTCCAAACAACAATGCTTCTTATCTGTCAGATGTAAAGGGAGACTGTGGTCTGATATAAAACAGCTTATCTGCATTGAACAAACTTTTCAACATTCAGCAAAAAAAAAAAAAAAAANAAAGAAAGAAAGAAAGAAAGAAAGAAAGAAAGAAAGAAAGAAAGAAAGAAAGAAAGAAAGAAAGCAAGCTGCTTGCGGTAAGAGGAGACTGACGGCAAAACTAAAGCAAGATTTGAAAAAGGAGGAAAAATGAAAGATGACAGGATTTGTATTACTGCCTCTCTCAACACTAAGTACCAAGGCAATAAAACAAACTGATAAACTATCTGCAAGAGAATTACATCTCTGGCATTTATCTTCATTGTGAGACAGAGTCTGTCACATAAAATAAACGGTGTTCTTCTGCTGCCTGACACCAGCCAAAGCAGTCGATAATTTCTGGTTCATCTTTACCTCCTCGGCTGTTTCTTTACTCAATTCCAGGTCAGATCTCATTCAAATATCCAGTGTTGGGGACCATAATCAACAGACTCGTCATAATCAAAAAAATAATTGCAACTCATCTTTGACTTGTGAACTCATTTTGACTTGAGCCTTTTGATGAAGAAAGACTTAATGGCAATTTTTTGCAAAATACTGGCAATTTTCTATGTTTAAGCCCAATATATACTACTTGCATTTACTTATGCATGATTGTAGAAGTCATGACCAATTTAATTTCTAGGTAAAAGCCTTATTATCTCCTTCAGTTCCATCCAGTGTATTTATCCCATCAAGGGAAATTTCATATGTGCAGGCATCAAAAACACACATAACCCAAAAAACATATGTGACATAAAAACACACAAGTGCTTAAAAAAAAACAACCCCACAAACAGGTCACACAACACATACAATTATCAATAAAATCACAGAAAATTAAATCAATATCCATATCCAGGTCAAGGCCAGGCACAAGACCATAAGACCATGGCACAGTCATTTTAATGTCTCAGTTAAAGTTATCTTCTCCTGGGACTATATTCCCTGGCGGCGACATGCATAGTCTTCTGTGCAGCTCCATGATGAACTGGTTAAATAAAGTTACTTTGACAAAAAAAATAATTAATTAATAATAATAATAATAATAATAATAATAATACTAGACATTGTATTTGCCGTGATGGATTACTCATCTCAAGAATGTTTCAAGTCTCTACAAGTTGATTTTAATAGTACTGGAATTAACTGAAAGCAATGACAAGCTGGAAGGTAAAGAAAAAAAACCTAAGATTTACTGCTCCAGTAGTATATTTTGGGAAATGGTTGCCAGTAATGTAATGTGTATGCAGGTTGTGTATATTGGACTCAAACATGCATGATCGCCGATATGGTCCTTTAAGTTGAGGCTGATAGGGTTGTAGTTAATAGTAAACCTGTCAGTGCTTCAACCAGCCAAAACGTCTCACGTCTTGTCGCTTCTCGTCTCTCTCTGCTGGCATCCAGCAGATTCTCAGAGCAGTTACCAGAACAAAACCACCACCTCAACTCCCTCATTCAGGTCGATGCTCCTCAGCCTCTCTGCTGATGAATGATGCATCATGTTGCTCATGATCTGAGCTACTCTGTCTTTTTTCTACATCCCTTGGAGGTGAAATAAGTTGCCAAACTCCATTTGATCTGCTGAATTTGTCTTCGCCCATACAAGCCCCCAAGTGGTAGAAACGCCATGATCTACAATGCGTTTTCGTGTGAGAAATTACGAAACTAATGACCCAATCAACCAACTGTGTGTCTCAAATTTATCACATCCCTCAAGCTACAAACCTGCAAAATTAGAAGTTTCTATCCGCTTTGTTGTTTTGTAATGAATGCGAGGATCAACCCTTCAGCCTCCGTGAATGGCATGAACTTCTTTCATCGCTAACAAATTTGAAGAAAGTTAATTTGTTGAAATGTTGTTTTAGCCATTTTGGATATGTTTGACACAGAAAAGGTACAGGGCGACAGTGTTTACTACATCTCCCATAAAACCTTAAAACTTGCAGATATCGGCCTCAAGTTTCCTTGTGTAAAAGAAGTGTGGGAACCAGAAAATGTAGAATTGAATGAAATTTACAACTCAGCCACAAAGGTGTTCAACGAAAACAAAAATAATCAAGTTTGTTTTATTTTAAAAAATGCTTTCTTTTCCAATCTTTTCATCAAATTTAATGGTACAAGTTCTTTAGTTTCCTCCATTTCCATGCTTCTGTGATGAATAGGAGGTTGGACAGCATTAAATGGAACAATACAAAATAGGCCAAGTATCAAGAGGTTCAAAAAATGGCTAAAACCTGAATTCTTCCACGAACATCTGAGGTCCTTCAAAAATGGTCTTGACTTTACATGCACGTGGCACATATATGCATATATTTAACTGGAACTTTGCTTTTGGCTCTTATTCTTGACGTTTCTGCCAAATGAATAAATGTTAATGTAAATGCTAAATGCCATTCTTCTTGGCATTTTGTCCTCCTCCCCCGTGTCTGCTCAGGAACGATGACTGGATGCTTTTGCGGCGTTGCTACAGGGAACATAAATCACTTTATGCTGTTGACGCTTCCAATTAAGTAAATTTAACATAATTTTGGCTGGAACTTTGTCCAGGAACACACACAGACAAAAGCTCTTGCATTAGCATTCACTTGTAGGTCAGTACACATACACTTATATACACACACTTTTATACACACATACAGAGTACTCTATTATAGCTGGCACAGCTGTGATTGGCTGCTGCCAGGGTTTGGATAGAGTCTGCAGGGCAGCAGCAAGGAAGAACGGAGTCCAATAGACTAAAACTAGGACTTTATAAAAGGAGAGAAAGGCCTGAGCAAGGACTTTAACAAATGAAACACTCTTCTGAGGATTTTTTTTTTTTTTAAAGCTTAGAACTACAACAACATCTTTGTGAAATTAGAGGAAGGTCCTGAGGCCAAGTGAAAAACCATCAAATTTAACCAGTTTAACCAAAAATGTCACAGACATTTGTTTGCTGTGATGGATTACTTATCTCAAGCATGTTTTAAAGGACCATACCAGTAAAATGTTTGAGCCCAATATATATGACCTATGTTAGGTTATTGACAACAGCACGCATGTTACATTATTGACAACCAATTTCCAAAACATAAAACCATGTTTTAGTTTTCTTTAAAAAAAAATTAAAAAAAAATCTACTAATCATTCAAACTCAAATGTTCAGGTGACACACCCACCTTTATGTCAGTGTTTCACCTTCTAACACTTATGCACGATTGTAGAAGACACACATATTAATTTCTGAGTAAAAGCTGTCTTCTCCTGGGACTATATTTCCTGGTGGAGACATACACTGTCTTCCATGCAGCTGTATGTTGGATCATTTAAATAAAGTTACTTTGGCAAAAAAAATAAATAAATAAATAATAATAATAATAATAAACATGTTGTTCACTGTGATGGCTTATTGCATCTCAAATGTGTTTCAAGTCTCTACAAGTTGATTTTTATAGGATACTGGAATTAACTGAAGCCAATAGCAGTCTGGAAGGTAGGAAAAATAATCTGAAATTTACCGCTAAAGTAGTATATTTTGGGAAATGGTTGTCAGTAGCATAACATGTATACTGATTGTATATTTTGGGCTCAAACATGCATGATTGTTGGTATGATCCTTTAAGTACATTTTGGAGAGGAGAGAAAAAAAAATGGAGAGGAGATAAAAGAAAGAAATACTGGAGGAAAGTTGAGAAAAACAGTATGAGAAAAGAAGAGGAAAAGAAAGAAGGGAAGATAAGAGTAGCATAGATAAAGGAGAGGGGGAAGAGCAGAGCAAAAAAGGTGAAGGAGAAAATCAAGGGATTTGATGGATGAAGAATGGAGAGGATAAAGAGAAGGATAGAAGAGAGGAATACAAAGAAGAAAGGGAGGAGGACAGGGTGAAAATCAGGTGAACCAAAAGGAGAGGAGGGAAAAATAAAGCGGGGAGAAGTGAAGGGATGACAGGAGAAGAAAGATGCTGAAGGAATGAGGACATGGGAGGTGAAAAGCGAGGGAGGGAGAGGAGGAGAAAGGGAGGTGGGATGAACAGGAATAAATCAGGTTTAAGTCATTTATCAGAGCCATTTACAAGCTGCCCAAGTAGGAAAGGGAGGATTTAACGTGTCATCAGGCAATGACGGGCTGAGCTGATCGCCACGTTAACGCTGCCTCTCTGTCACTTCCTGTCATTACCACAAGAAGCTGTTAACCAGCTGGAGCATTAGAATAAAATCATGGCCTGGTTCTTTATGTAATGGTGCTGCGTTTGAAGAGGCACCATGGAGCTGGCAGCCGCTCGTCTCGCCTGGCTTTGTCTCCACTTGATGCCCACATGACAACCTGACTTCCTGTCAGTCTGGCACAATGCGGCCTGTCAGCGGAGGAACAGGACTGATACAGGCTCATTATTCCACCTTCACCTCCTTCCTGCCCTCCGCTCATCCTTTAATTCAGGATCCTTCTTTCTCTCCTTCATCCCTGCTTGGCTCCTTGCCTCCTGTGTTATGATCTACACGTGTGGTTTTATACAATGATGAAACAGCTTAAAATCTTAAAGGATTGTGTGATCGTGCATGTTTGAGCTCAAGATGTACAAATCCATATATGTTATGTTACTGACAAACATTTCCCCCAAAAAACACTACTTGAAAGGTAAATTTCAGGTTTTTAAGTTCATTCCAGTACACTATTAAAATCAATTTGAGACTTGAAACATGCTTGAGATACGAAATCCATCACAGAAAATGATATGTTTGTTAGGTTTCTTTCTTTTTTCTTTTTTTTTTTTTTTTTTNTTTTTTTTTTTTTTTTTGCAGAAGTAACTTTATTTAAAAGTCCAACCTTCCCTCCAACACAGAGGAGCACGGATTGTACAGTGTATGTCTCCGCCATGAAATATAGTCCCAGGAGAAGCTTTTTCCAAGAAATTAAAATGGCCATGCCTTCTACAATCGTGTATAAGAGTTTGAAGGCGAAACATTGAATTTTAAGTTGGGTGTATCACCTGAACATTTGAATTTGAAAGATTAGGGAATTTGAAAAAATAACAGGAAAACTAAAGTATGTTTTTTTGTTTTGTAAACTGGTTGTCAGTAACATAACATGTGCGAGTTATATTGAGCTGAAACATGCACAATGTGACGGTATGGTCCTTTAAGTTTGCTACTTTCACAGCACAAACGGTAGGAATCACACGTTACAGCACATGTTAATAGAAAATGAGGATTATGGGCATTTTCAGAGATTTTCTTTATATTTGCTCTGTTCCAAATCAGGGACTAAATGTTGCAATGCAGCATGTCTGGAGTGAGAGAAAGAAAATCAAAACAGGAAAAGGTTTTACTATGCCGGAATAACTAAATTATGGAGTGCCACACAAGACATCCAGGGGGAAAAAAAAGAAAAGGATGTTGTGGCCACATGTTATGAATTCATTCCAGTACTTTATTAATACATGCATACATTTTATTACTCATTAACTCGTTTTAGTTCAATTGTAACCAGGTTTCCCCAATTTGTCCCTCATTTTAGTTAAATTCGTTTTATCAGTTTTGTTCATTGTTTTATTACTCTTGTTCTGAAACCTGCAGTACATATGAACTCATTTATATCTATATTAATATTCACAAATGCCTTTGCATGGACCCTTATGGTGAGTTGTGTAGTGTAATGGGTGAGATGTGAGCCTTTTTAATGGCTTTATGAATACAATCGAGTTGATTTGATTTATAAAGGGAAAATTGCATGGAGGCATGGGCACGCGTGGTTTTATAAATCTGAATATTTTTAGTATACGTAAACTTTTAGTGGGGGTTCTACACACAGATTTATGAACGAGGCCCTTGAATTGACATTTCAGCCTTCACGATGCCACCTAGTGGATATAGCTGGATTTAATGCTTCCAAACTAATGCAAAGTACACACAAGCGGAAACGTGAGCAACACTGTGTATGTGTAGTTAACGTTGAGTATAATCCTGGACGAACATTGCGCTTTTGTGATGTCACATTACATCATCACCGTCCAATGAAATTTTAATTTGTCAAACCTCCTCCTGCTCTTTTCCTGCCGCCTGATGCAGTTTTTATATTTTCTGGTTGTCTTGCATTGAAACATCAGAGTCATTGTTCTGCATCAGACTGCAAACACGCTGAAGAACATTTTCCCTGCTACACACCTGCAGCCTCCTCTTCCTCCTCCTCCTCCTCCCTATAGAATAGACCTCCTTTTCTGGCAGTTCATTTTTTACTCCTGACTGTTCTGGGTCGTCTCTCCAGCTCATGGTGCACCAGAGACCTCTCTCCTCCTCTCTTTCCCCCCTCTTTTTCCTCCTCTCTCTCTCCTCTATAACTCATGTGCTCCATGCATCTTTCTGTCTTTTTTCTTTTTTTTAACCTTTATAGATTATTTCAGCCACATTCTGAGAGCTCCTGCAGGTAGAAACCTTCTTTATTGCATTTTTGTTTTCTCTCTCCAGAAGATAAATTCTTCTTTCATTAAAAAATAACTTCACAGCATCATAAGTATTTGGCTTTAAAATTCATATTACGTCTCCCCTTTTCCTCTCTTTTCTGCTTTTTTTTTTTTTTTTTNTTTTTTTTTTTTTTTTGCTGTCCATCTTTATTGTTCTCTCCTTCATGTGATGAAGGGAAGGGGATGAATGAAGGAATGAGGAAAGGAGGGTGAAAGAGACATGGTATGTCATTTTAATTTTTCACTTCTCACTCCCTTCACCTCCCTGCTGCTCCTCCATTTCCATCACTCTTCTCTCCCTCCTTCCTATCACTCCATCTCCCCTCACTGAGTGACCCCTGCTTAATGTATGATTTATGCTCTTTTCCATCTCCTCTTTTCTTTCTTTACTTCTTTCTTTAATTGCCCTTTCCTCCATCCCTCCTTTCCTCACTCCCTTTTTCTTCATCTATTCTCCCTTTCTTTACTCCATCCATCACCGTATCTCTCTCTCTCTCTCTCTCTCTCTCTCTCTCCCATTTGTCCTTCCATGCCCCTGTATGCCTTCCCTTGACTTTTCCATCCTTCCCTCCTACTCAGATTTTTTTCCTCCCCTCATTTGTCCTCTCTTCCTTCATTCTTTCCTCATTTTCCCTCTGTCCTCTGATTCGTTAAAAGCTAATGTTCACTTCCCTCCCACAGTAACTGACATCTCATTACCTGCCGCCATTACAGAGCAATAATAACTGGCACATGCTCATTTAGCTCTCTCTCTCACACACACACACACACACACACACACACACACACACATGTAGGTAACAATCATTCTCTGACTTTTTAAAAAAACTAAACAGTATTCTTGCTGTTTTGCTCAAGGACACTTCAGCAGGACATGCGGCTGATGCAGGGATTCAAACTTGTGCTCTTTTTGTTATATGACTGTCTCTTTAGCTTCTGAGTCGCACTAGCGCCCCCTATGTTCCACAAAAATGTGCACAACTGCTAAAGCTCACTGATTGCTTTGTCTTCTTTGCTGATTTTCTTTGATTTTTATAACAATCAGATTTTCACCTGGATTTTATGTCCTTGACTTGTGTTTTCTGCTAATTCACTGCCGTGTTAAATAGCTCAGAAGATAGAAAGTGCAGTGAAAAGTGGAGAGCGAAAACAAAAAAAAGCAAGTAATTATGCACCAGAGTTTAAAACAAGCACAAATGCAATAAATAATGTTTGAAATGCAATTCCTACTCTCAATATTCTTGTTTAACATTCAAAATAAACACTTAACAATTCTGAACTCAAAATAATGAGCTCTAACAATTGCAAATATAGTCAAAAACAAATGTGTACCCACTGTGTATATGCATTCAAAACCTGCAGTAATATATTCATGAGTAATTTAACTGCATCCATTCCTCAACTCAAACGTAATAATTCTAATCTAAATTCACAATTAAAATACGATTAAATCCTAAACCAGCCGTTTTAAGGTGAAGGTGAAGTGAGAAGAACAAAAAAGAACTCCTCCTCTGGATGTTTTTTTTCTTCATTTTTACCTCCTTGTCAGAACATTTTGTCCTTACAAGCAGAAATAAAGGAGCACACACTCTTACACAAAGAAATATGGACTCAATTAGACTTCAGTGAGCAGCAGCAGAGCCTGTTCTGTTTCTATATTGGAGTTTTTCTGTCTGATTAATTGGACGATCAGAAGGAACAAGACAACGCCTGAGAGAAATCCTCCTTCCCACTCTACGCATCATTAAAACACAGCGCTGTCTAACTTTGCATACCTGATGTAGTTTTGTCCTGTGGAAACAGACTGACGTCATGGCTACAGTAAGACTAGATATCAGAAAATATGAACCAGGCTGTGTAAAACAAAGTACACAAGTACTGTACTTTAATACAAATTTGAAGTACTGGTACTTTACCTGAGTGAGTGTTTGTGCATTCATGTTTCCTTTTTGTATAAATATGCAATTTTACTGACAAAGTGGTTCTCAAACTGTGGTGCGTGTACCAGCGACTGTATTTGAAGCACCTTCTGGTCCTAGTGGTGCATTCAAGTGCTGTAGTGAAGAACTGACAACTGGAAGCATTTCCAGATCACTCTGCACTTTTTATTACGTTTAAATGCTAAAATTACGTAACTTCTAAAAAAAACCTGAGTACACGTGGTTGCAATGATGGATTACCTATCCCAAGAACATTTCAAGTATCAACAAGATTTTAATACCAGAATGAACTGAAACCAATGGTGGTCTGAAGGTAGGAAAATCATTTTTTAACTCACCGTTCCAGTAGTGTGCTTTGGGAAATGATTGTCAGTAACGTTACATGTACGAAAATTAAATATATTTGGCTCAAGTGTGCAAAATGGACGGTATGGTCCTTTAGAGGAATTTTTGCTTTAAGATGAGCAGATGCAGGTGGATGATGGGATGAGTCAGATTATAGAAACAGTTTATTTTTCATGTTTTACATTTAATCTGTACTGCAGATAAATCAGCTCGTAAATCAGTTTGTCACTGAGAACAATGTAACCTGACACCTGAGCCACTGCTAACACGTGTGTGTGTGTGTGTGTGTGTGTGTGTGTGTGTGTGTCATATATATATTGTTCTAACATCTGACATCAACATGTGAACAGAGAAAACCACAACAGTAATTTGTGAAACAGTAATTTGGGTCACACAGAATTATAATTATTATTATAATGAATTTGAGGGGTCTGTTTGTTTCTGATTCATATGTGAAAGTAACAGATTTGTTTTTAAATGTGTCAAGCTCATTCTCAGCTGATTAGATTTGGACTGTGATCTGAATCTACAAATTGAGCCATAAATAGTTATCATTGTTTTAGTCATAACTATTAAGCTGCATTCATGTAATGGTGCAAAAGGCTGACATTTGGGTTTTTCTTGTCGGCCACTAAGATTATTGCAAATCAAACCCAAACCACAAACAGACAAAATGGAAGCTGCAGCTTTGCAGGTTACAGACGAGTCCCGAGTTCCAGTTTAATTACTTTAATGGATAGAAGTGTGTGTGTGTGTGTGTGTGTGTGTGTGTGTGTGTGAGTGAGAGAGAGAGAGGAGCAGGAATGAAAAAATACTGATTAAAAGATCATTTTTTTAAGGTGGAGAGAGAGAAAAGGAGACAGAGAGAGAGAGAGAGAGAGAGAGAGAGAGAGAGAGAGAGAGAGAGAGAGAGAGAGGGAATTAACATACAAACAGATTTTGAAATCAGAATAAAGAAGGAGAAGTGAAAAAGAGAGAGAGAGAGAGACAGAGAGAGAATTGGAATTAACCTGCAATCAGGCCTCTATTTAGCTGCAGCCGTCCACAATTCTCAGCCATATTAGCATTTAATTAGACTGAGAGCCACAAACCAGCCTGCCGCTTCGCTCTGATTACCACACACACTGTTTACATGTGTGTTCCAGTGTGTGTGTGTGTAGGTTTGTTTGTGTCTGTGGGCATGCCAGTGTATTGGGTGGTAACAAGTACATTTATGATCATGATTGAGAGATTCTGTGTGTGTGTGTGTGTGTGTCACAGTTGTGTCTGATATTAATTTGTCACAGATGCCCAGAGGAACAAACAAGCATCTGCAGGTTGAAATTTCTTCCTGTGTGCATTAATTCACACTAACACATAAGTGATGTTTCCATATTTTGCTTGGCATCATTAACCCTCTGAAGTCAAAGCTAATAAAGAAGATGACACTTCACTCTAGAAAATTCCTTTCCAATTCATTCTAGAACATTCTTATAACAGATAAAAACAAATGTAACAGCCATGAAGCACATAAGACAACTAGTAAAACAGGGAAACTAAAGATTCTGAAACCTCTGACGAGTAGTTTTCAGAGAAAGTTAAAGGATCATACCAGCAATCGCGTATGTTTATGCTAAATATTTACAGTCTCCGTACATATTATGGTACTGACAACTATTTCCCAAAATATACTACTTTAGCAGTAACTTTCCTCATTTGTTTTCCTATCTGCTGGACACGCCTTCATTTCACTACCTATTAAAATCAACTTAGAGACTTTGAACATACCTGAGATATAATCCATCACAGCAAACAACACATCTATTAGGAGCCTGTTTTTTTCAAAGCTTTATTTAATCGATCCAAAAAGGAGCTGGATGGAAAATAATGTATGTCTCCGCAAGGGAATATAGTCCCAGGACAAGACAGCTTTTACTGAGAAATTAAAATGACCGTCCCTTCTACAATCGTGCGTAAGTGTTAGAAGACAAAACATTTCATTTTCACCTGAATATTTGATGTTAAAAGAGCTGGGGATTTGAAAAAATAAAAGGAAAACTAAAATAGGTTTTATGTTTTGGAAATTGGTTGTCAGCAGTATAACGTGTATGCAAGTTGTGTGTATTGAGCTCAAACATGCAAGATCACCGGTATGGTCCTTTAACAATGAAAAAACATGTTGTTTTAGAATGAGCTCTTCTGGTATGAGATAATAGAATTTACATCAGGATTTAATGTGAAATGAGAGTGTTTGTTATAGGTCATTTCCAGCAATAGGAAGCACGTTTCTGTTTAAAAAATGACCGCACCTGTGCAGCGTTAAATATCAAAGTTCATAACATGCTGCTGATGTGAACTTCCTGTCCCGTCCCCACCAGAAGAATGCTGAGCTTGAACGAACTTCAAGACAATGTTTTGGAGCCACATATTGTGTGACACGATGTGAAGAAGACATGCTGCCTTCATACAACTGAACTTTAGGATGAAGCTCATACTGACATACAACCACATGCTAACCTTCAACATGCTCATCTGAAGGGGAGTGTATCTATGTTCCCAGGGTCCTATGTTTCCCAGTTAAATATTCTGTTAACACACACTGTGTGTTCTAGGGATGAGTGAGTACACCATTATCCATATACGTATCTGTTGAACCGACTAAATTATCCATATCCATACTCATACTCAGATGGGCGGGGCTTAGATCGTTACTGTGGTTTTATTTATTTATTTATTTTTGATGAACTGATGGTGAAGACAGTAGAGCACCAGGTTACAATTGGCTGACCATGATGTACTGTTTGTCTTGTGATTTCAGGTGAGTAACAACATCTAAATATGCACAAAATTGCATTAGTCCAGTATAAGAACTGCTAGCTAACTGGCAAGTTAGCCTAGAAGCTAGTAGAAATGTGCATTTGTATGAGTATCTTCCATGTGAATGTCCACAGTAAATGAATAGTGTTTAGCTGTGGACTGAGAATAATGTTGAGGTGAATCTGAGAATAGCAAACTATAGCTAATAGATGCTACTATGCTAACATGGACAGAGTGCCTGTGAGGCATGTAGTCATGTCCACACACAACAGCTACTGCTGCTGCGGTCTGTGTAGAGAGGAGCTCTGTGTGTGTGTGTATGTGTATGCGTGTGTGTGTGTGGCTGTTGATCATGGAAGATGTGGGCACAGCGCTAGCGTTAAGCGCTATCCAATCAGCTTTTTTTGTTCCTTCAATGAGTACAAGTAGTGATGCGTTTTTACTCGGATGGTACTCGTACTCGTTAAAAGTGCATTATCCGTAATGGATACTTGTTTCATCTGCGTACTTGGCTCATCCCTAGTGTTAACAGAATAACCCTAGCTCTAACCCTAACCGTAGCCCTAGGCCTAATCCTAACCCATTATGTGCTCTATTGTGCTATATAGAGCTGGGAAACATTGGAATTTCCGCAGGGGAGTGTATCTATGTCCCAGGATCCATAGAGCGGGAGGACATAGGACTCTGGGAGCAGGTTAGCTTGGTATTTAGTCAGCTTGATAGTTAGTTCAGCAGTAATTTGTTAAGAGCTAGTTTAAATCATGTTGTCAGCATAAATGAACCATTCTAGAGTTAATTTGTGACCAGACTGAGACCACATCCTCAAAAGGGTCCAATGTGGTTGTTTTGGTCTACACCTGGCTGTGTTCAGACTGGCCAAAACAAGCTTGTCTTTGGGTGTTTTCAGACCTGTAGTCCATTTGCTCTGGTCTGAATCAGGAACTAAATTCTTACAATCTTGCCTCTTGATTTGCTTTGGTTTCACACATCCAATCGAACCAAAATATAGCAGCAAAAGTTATGTGAGAACAGTCACTCTGCTCATTGGTCAGAGATGTCTGGGGACGGGAGAAAGAACATCAAAACAGGAACAAGTTTACTATGCCAGAATAACTAAGTAATGTAAGAAAGACGGAATCGGGATACTTTCCTGGTCATAGTCATATTTGGGCCACGTACCAAACAAACTGTGGCAGCAGAGGTTGAATTTGACTTCAAGACAGTATGTGGAAAACTGAATGTTGCTTCAAATTATGTGACGAAGACGTTCTGCCTTCAGACGGCTGAACAGGAGAATGAAGCAACATACTGAGAACATACAACCACACGCTTAACCTTCAACATGTTCATCTAAACATGCTAAATAAATTTGATGTGTTACAACCATTTCAGAGCAGCTCTTTCAATTTCTATGTCTAATCAAACCTGTAGTTTAACCGCAGCAATTTGTTTCATGTTTAATACGTATAATGAGTTTAAATGGTGGGATATCGGGTGATTATCAAACATAACTCAAACTTTATAGTAGTTATAGTAAAGTGTTAACCACATGCAACCCTCTCTGGTTCTAGATCAGTCAGAACAGTGGTCACCAACTAGTGGACTCTGGTCCGGATCTGGACCCAGAGAGGCGTGATTATAAGGACCCCACAGCAGGAGATAGTTGAGTAACTGAACCCACCTGAATTTAAGTTGAATACCCCGATTCAGAAGGTCAATAGATTACCTCGTAGTTGGTTTGGACTAGTGCAGATCATTTTCAGACCACAAATGAACCACTCCATAGTTTGATTGGAATTGGATCGACTCCACCCCCTCTAGGTGGTTGCTGTCCGATTCTTTTGGTGTGGACACGAGTTTGATTGCCATGTTCACAAATGCCCAAACAAACAACACTGAGGGAGGAAACACTCTAGGGTCTGAAACAAATGCTCAAAACAAGCTACATGTGAAAACACCCAGTTTGGTCCAATTGTACTAAAGCATATAGGTGAGGAAACACCCAAGATGCATCAAACCATACACACACACACACACACACACAATGGGTAGCCTGCAAGATTGTGCATGATTATTTTTGCCATAATTCGTGCACAGTAATATGTGTATTATCAGTGTTATTCTCAGTGCTTTCACATCAGAAAATAAACAGCCTCAACCTGAAACCAAGTCAAACCACTGATGAGTCATACATCTAACAGATAAAAATATGAATTAAAACACAATAATTCCGAGTGTTCACGAGGTTGTTGCAGGATGCTGATCATTCAAAGTGATATACTCAATGAGACGTCCTCTTAGTCATGACATCCTTACATGATGCGGTGCCTGACTTGTGAATGGAAGCACGAGTCCTTAGCAAACTGGTGATAAATAACGTGTTTATATACCATGTGTTCTATGTTTTATGTTTATGTTTTTATGTTTTATGCAGGGGACATCAATCTTATTGTGTGTGTGTGTGTGTGTGTGTGTGTCCAGGNTTTTATGCAGGGGACATCAATCTTATTGTGTGTGTGTGTGTGTGTGTGTGTGTCCAGGAAACATGTCTGTGTCATCCCTGTTGTTTCATTCAAGTGTGTGTAGAGGATATGTGTGTGAAAACCATTTAAATCCACTAATTTGTGTGTGTGTGTGCCATTCACACTCACCCCCATCGTCCTCATCGAAGGAGTTCATACAGGGGAAGTAGATGGCGAGGGCCTCAAAGGATGCCGACAGGCTAATGCGGCTCTGTGATCTCTCCATGTACAGGCCCGCCGTCGGGCCCGGGTCGGCCGGCTTGGCCAAGCGCGACTGGGCATTCTTCACGCGGAGTACGGCTCGCGGCGTCTTGGACGGCTGTCAGCTGCCCCCCACGGCAGATCCACCTCACCCCGAAAAGAAGGATCAAAGAGCAAACACAAGTTGCTTACACCGAATCAAATCGGTGCAAAAGAAAAACCAAAACACCTCACGCCAAACAGAGATGTGTTTGATTTTGTTGTTGCTCTCTCTTCGTTTGTTTGTCAGTTGCAAAGAAACTGCCGCTGGTGCATCCTGAAAGCGAAAAATGTCAAAATATATTTGTTGCTGGTGAGGTGAATAGTTTTGGTTTTGGGTATAATCTTTTTTATTTTAGTGAACACTATCTATCTATGGCTGTTTGTGGCGGAGTTGTATTTCTCTCTTCCTGTCATCCTTTACTTCACGGATTTTTGTTTTTCTTCCAGTCTCCAGCAGGCGCTTGTGTACATCCTCCTCTTCCTCCCTGTTTGTCCTCAGCGATGTGAATCTTTCCTTCTCCTTCACCTGCTGAAATCAAAACACCAGGATCACGTGGATGAAAGCTAATTTCGATCTCGCCGTCTCATCCCGAAACTCCCCCAACTCTGCGCTCGTCATGTGAATCTATTGCCTTCTATTTGTGCATTCAGAGCTCGGATGCCTCGTCTTGCTCTGATGCCAGAAAGACGGAAGATGAGAGGAGACGTAGACGTCGAGCCTGAAACATGTAGCTTTCTGATGAAATCAAAGGTTTCAGTTGCTGTCGCTTGGCATTTTCATTTCCTTGTTTTTTCCTCAGATCAAAAGCATATTTCTCAGACAGAGAAACTGACTTTGACGAACCCAGTCAATGTCAGTCGCAGGAGAAGTTGCTGCTGAACCAAACCTCGTCTGGGAAACCATCAACCGTCAGTTGCTTCAACAATTTGAGTGCAATCTGTTGCTTTTTTCTTGCATGACACCTGCTCCTGTCAGGTTGAATTGTAGAGTTGATTGTTGCTTCTGTTGTAAATGTTCCTAATATTTACGCTGATAAGGAGGTCATCTTGTCTATCTTCTCTCCTGTGTCTGTCTTGGTTCTGTCTTCCATCTGCTGCGTCGCTCCGTTGCTGTGCCGATGCTCCACTGACTGGTTGCTCCTGAGACAGGAATGAACAGAGAGAACGAGGGAGAGAGGTAAAGAGAGAGAGAGAGAGGCTGTATGGTCTCAACAGCTTGTGTCTGACTGAACTCATTCACTGGCGAGCTGCGTGGCGAGAGAGCGACGGGGAGAGGGAGGGAGATGATGAGGTGGGGGAGAGAGAGAGAGAGAGAGAGAGAGAGAGGGAGAGAGAAGGTGAGAGACAAAAAAGAGGGAGAGAAGGAGAGACAGAGAGAGGGAGAGGTAGGGGCGGGAAGGGGGAAAGGGGATAGAGAGCTGACTGTTGCTGGCAGCTCAGCCAATCAAATTTGGGATGAGGGAATATGGGCGTGGCTTTGGAGCAGTGGAGGCAAAGCAGGGCAGAACAAGTTTAAAACGTCTCTCGTTTCATCTCCCCTCTCTCTCTTTCACTCTTTTATTTCATCCTCTGTTCTTTTTGCTTTGTCAACTGCATTCTCTCTGGCTCCCTCCATTGCCTCTGTGCCTCCACTCTCCATTTATCCCTCATGCTCTGTAAAACAGAAACAGGAAGAGAGAGAGAGAGAGAGAGAGAGAGAGAGAGAGAGGAGATGGGCTGTGTAATCAACAGTGCTTCACTGTGCTCCATTTACCTCTCCGCTTCCCCAGACAGAAGCCATAGGGGAGAACGGAAACAGCTTTTTTCATAAGACACACACACACACACACACACACACACACAATTAAAACAAACACATACATAGCACGCAAAANAAGACACACACACACACACACACACACACACACACAATTAAAACAAACACATACATAGCACGCAAAATGAGACTTGCAAATATGGCTGCATACATTTGGCACTTGTAATAAAATACACCAAACTGGTGTGTTTTATTACAAGTGCAACACACAAATTGGATACAAACTACAAACACTACAGATTTTACAACTAATGAATTTTGCTTGATATAGACTACAGTAGTTCAACTATTTGTGACCAGTAAGCCTATTAAATAAACAAAAACAATATATTAAATAAACAAAAATAATATATATACAAACAATCACAAAAAATAGCCAAAAAACAAAAAATAAATGCATGCACACATACAGTCACATAGACAGCAGAGTATGTACACACTTGCCTGAATAAGCTTGGCATTCACGTGCGCACATGGCACACACACACACACACACACAGAGGCAACAGTTGGCAGAGGCTGCAGAAATGATGAAGTTGTTTTTGCACACGACAGCAGAGTTCTTTCTACGTCAGCCAAACAAATGGTTGAGCAGACCAAAGCAGCTGAAAATACATTACAGATTATTTCTGAAAATGTCAAAACTGGCATCCTGCTCTTTTCATCCACGTCCTCGTCAGCAGCTTCCATAAACACACACTTACACTGCCACGCCACTAATACTGGCTCTCTTGTAAATAAAAACAAACAGGGCTGTGAAAAAAACATTCTTTATTGCTTATCCTCTTGATTTTTCATTCAAAATATTAACAGAAATATAACCTTTAATTAAAGGACCATACCATCCATTTTGCATGCTTGAGCCTAATACTGTATATTCAATTTTCATACACGTGTCATTACTGACAATACTGAGTTTCCCAAAGGATAAAACTGTATTTCAGCTTTCTTGATATTTTGCAAAATATCTTAAACTTTCAAAATCAAATATTCAAGTGATACACCCACCTTAAAAATCGATGTTTCACCTGCTAATAGTTACACAGCCTTATGAAGTCATGGTCGTTTAAATTTGTCGATAAACACAGGTCTTCTTTTGGGACTATATTCCTCAGTGGAGACATACATTCACTCCGCACTTTTTATTGCGCTTAAACGCCAAAATTATGAAACTTCTAAAAAAAAAAAACCTGAATATACGTCTTGTTGGTGATGATGGATTACCTATTTCAAGAATGTTTCAAGTATCAACAAGTTGATTTTAATAGCGTACCAGAATGAACTGAAACCAATGGTGGTCTGGAAGGTAAGATCACTCAAGTCACTCAATGTTCTGGGCCCAAAATACATTGCAGATATGTTTGCTGAGTAAAAGCCAGGCAGGTCACTCAGATCTGCAGGGACTTGTCAGTTAGTGGTGCCCAGAGTCTGTACTAAATATGACAAAATGGTTTTTAGCCATTATGCTGCCTGCTGCTGGAATCAGCTCCCCATCAACTATAACCATTTTTAAAACTAAGCTAAAGACTATTCTCTTTTCTACTGCTTTTAATTACCAGTAATTGGTTTTTATGTTTTTTTTTATTGACTCTACCTTAACTTGTCTGTAAATTTATAAATTTGTCTGTACTTAAATCTTTTTATTTTTATTTTTTCTTGAATCTTATGTCTGTAAAGCACTTTGAATGACCTGTGTGCTGTATAGATACAATTGCCTTGCCTTGCCTACATTTGGACGGACGTGTTATCAGGTGAAACATTGAATTTTAAAGTGGTTATATCACCTGAATATTTGATTTTGAAAGATTGGGGGATTTGGCAAAGAAAATAAAACAAAAAGAAAAACTATGGCTTTATGTTTTGGAAATTGATAGTCAGTAATGTATCATGTATGCAGTTAGTATTTATTGTGCTTAAACACAAAAAGGACCACTTTTTAAAGGACCACTGCTGTGGTCCTTTAAAAAAAAAATTCTTGAGTTGCATGTTTAGTTATACTGTAAGACAGCTTGAGTATATTGCCTTGTTTCTTTTAATTTGGCTTGCTAAATCACTGAGCTCTTTTCACTGTCTTAACACTCCAGTTGGTGATGTACGTTTGTGTGTTCCGTAGTTGAAGTCAGACATCTCAGTGGCAAAGCAACCAGAGTAATTGTCTTGATAAACAGCCTTATCAGCCAGTGCAGATACTGTATTATGCTCTTATTGCTGCCGGACAAATTTATTCACTGGCCTTTTGTAAATTTAAATTTTATTGTCTTATTATGCGGCAAACTCCAGAGACCTGCCAACGCCTTTCTAAAAGCCCGTTTCCACTGCGATGCCTCTGTCCTTGTGTGCTCTCTCAGCGAAGGCCATCATGTTGACAAGCGGCGGGCGGCTCACTGTGGACACACTGTCCAAGCACGCTGTCCAAGCACATCTTATCACAGGTGCGCTGACCTTTTGCTACAAGCACCCGTCTCTGCCTCTATCTGCCTTTTTCGCGTCGCTGCCCGTCACTTGGCCTCCCTACCTTTTTGCTCCATCTGCTCCTCTGTCAATCCCTGCCTTTTTCTTTTTATATTTCCGTTTGTCTTCCTGCTGTTATCATCAGCTGTCTTTGCTTGTCTCCATGAGTCGAAGTGAATCCATCCTCCTATCATGTCTTTCTCCCCTTTCCTTAAAATTTTCTCTGTGTGAATCTGACTTCCTGTCCGCATCCGTCTCTACAGGTTTGTGTCTTTCATTGTCTGACATTTCAGTTGATTTTCACTTGCAGTTTTCCTTCATTAAAGGACCATACCATCCATTTTGTATGTTTGAGCCTAATATATTCAATTTTCATACATGTAGCATTACTGACAATCATTTCCCAAAGCATACTACTGGAACGGTGAATTAAAAATGTTTTTTCCTACCTTCCAGATTGCCAGTGGTTTCAGTTCATTCTGGTACATTATTAAAATCAACTTGTTGACACTTGAAATGTTCTTAGGTTAGATAATCCATCATCATGAACAAGATATGTATTCAGGTTTTTTTAGAAGTTACATAATTTTAGCATTTAAGCACAATAAAAAGCGCGGAGTGAATGTATGTCTCCACCAGGGAATATACAGGCAGTCCCCGGATTATGAATGTCTGACTCATGAACAACCCGTACTTACGAACGGACTGCCATAAAGCCTATTAAATTAAAAATTCAAGTTACATACAATGATTCGTAATAATGAATGGCANGACTGCCATAAAGCCTATTAAATTAAAAATTCAAGTTACATACAATGATTCGTAATAATGAATGGCACACTACTTTATGACACACATGAAAACAACAGAAGAATGCCTCTTCCAATGTGCAAGACATCAAGGAGCTAGAGTAAGTGTTAACCTACATTTTTTTTATACGCCCCTCCCCCCACACACACACACATTCTCTCTCTCTCTCTCTCTCACTCTCTCTGTGTGTGTGTGTGTGTGTGTGTGTGTGTTTACGATGTTTTAGGATCTAGAAGTGTTTCTTTAATGTTTCTTGTGCATAGAAAGGTAATATATGTCTGCTAGATATGCACCTAAGTAAAATATATACGCTACATACACACCTTACGTAACTGTTCTGACTTACGAACAAATCCGATTTACGAACAGCCGTGGGCACTGAACTCGTTCGTAACCCGGGGATTGCCTGTAGTAAAAGAAGATCTGCATTTATCGAAAAACTTAAATGACGTGACTTCATAAGGCTGCGTAACTATTAGCAGGTGAAACATCGATTTTTAAGGTGAGTGTATCACTTGAATATTTCAAGTTGAAAGATGAAGAGATTACAAAAAATATCAGGAAATCTGAAATACGGTTTTATCCTTTGGGAAATGAATGTCAGTAACATAACATGTATGAAAATTGAATATATTAGGCTCAAACATGCAAAATGGATGGTATGGTCCTTTAATAATCGTGAAGGATTGGCCAGGCAGTAGAAAGATGAAATCTGGAGACAGTTCCAACTTTGTTCGCCACACCAGCGAGGTTGCAGTGCTTACAGGAAAAACATGAAGAGTTCTTTTGCAAACACAGACAGCTCTATTTTTAAAAATAGTAAAAATTATCATGGTTTTATTGTGAATTCTTGGTAATATCAATTAATCTGATGTGGCAAAAGGTACTTAAAAAGGATCTAAAATAAGGTATTGTCCCAGGAAAAACAGACATCTGGTCAGCCTGGTCCTGTCTGTCTGTCCTATCAAACATGGTCGTTACCAAGGCAACAGGAAGTCGCACTATTAACATTGTGGTCATCTGACATGAGATGAAAAGAACACCAGGAGAGGAAGAATGAGGCTGAGAAGAGAAATAATTAAGGAGACTGAGGATAATGAGTGTGTGAGGGTATTTCCAAAATTTCCTGGCTCACATATTTTTTTTCTTTTTCTTTTAAAAGATAATTTATTGGACAATTATTATTGTTTTACCAACAACTTCTAATTCTGCAAAAAAAAAAAAAAAAAAAAACTGTTGGGATGAGACAAATAGAGAATGAAGTGAGACTGATGAGAAATAGCTCTGAGAAATAGCCTCACAAGTGCACTGAAATAATTTCAAATCTCATCTCAAACACACACACACACACACAGTCATGTTTGCTGGAATTATGACATTACTTGTGTGTTATTATATTATAATCCTGGCTTGCTGGATGAGGAGGAACATCTTTTTCTTGTTAAAATAAACACATTCTGCTTCATTTTACACCATCCTCTCTCTCTCTCTTTCTCTCTCTCTCTCTCAAACACACACACACACACACACACACACATATCCTGACGTCAGTCTGTCAGTCTTGCTGTGTCTCTGGGGGCTGTCCAGAAAGAGACAGAAGGCTGAGCAACCAGGGGTAAAGACCGCCGCTGAGCTACCACACTGTGTGTGAGTGTGTGTGTGTGTGTATTTGTCGGAGCATGCACACACACAAACACCTATAGGGCCACCTGGTGATCCATCATGACAATGGTTATATAACATCTCTGTTCCCTCTCCTATCTAACACACAATGCATGCACTCACTCAGGACTATTTCTCTCTCTCTCTCTCTCTCTCTCTCTCTCACACACACACACACACACACACACAGAGAGAGAGAGAGAGAGAGAGAGAGAGAGAGAGAGCACAACTCTTTACTTCTTTCATCTAAAGAATCCTGTTCTTTCAGAGCTCAATAAACAGAGTTACCTATGCTGCCATGCATGGCTACACACACACACATACACATGCGCGCACACACACATATGAGCACATTAATTCAGGTCACTGATAACGTAGGTCATGTGTTTGATTATTGGCAGGAAGGTTCAGGCGTCTCATGGACCTTCACGTCTTTGTGATTTGATCTCCACATTTTCTGTCCTCCTGTTTTTAGAAGGCATATTTTGAAAGTGAAAACTCGACTAAAATAGAACAGAGAACACAGCAGAAGAAAATAGATAAAACTATCAGACACACATACATGTACACACACACACACACACACACACACACTACAAACACAGGGAAACTGAGGGAGATGACACATTTTTCAGTTTCACAAAGAGTCACATTCTTCTCTACTCTCATTATGTGTGTGTGTGTGTGTGTGTGTGTGTGTGTGTGTGTGTGTGATGGAGTGTTGGAGCCAGAAGAGAGGAACAACAACTTTACATTGGCATGTGACTTGCTTTTGTCTGTGAGCACCTGTGTGTGTGCCTGTGTGTGTGTGTGTGTGTTTGTGTGTGTGTGTTTGANGTGTGTGTGTGTGTGTGTGTGTGTGTGTGTGTGTGTGTGTGTGTGTGTGTGTGTGTTTTCTCATAGTGGTTGTGCAAAGATGGAGGTGACATTGACTTGTCATTGAGAAAATGGTGTTCTGTTCCTTCCCACATTTCTCTGTTGATATTCCTCTCTCCTCTGCACCCCTCCGTACTTCTTACCTCCTCTTTCTCTCTTTTAAATTCTTTTTCATTCCTCCTTCATTCTTTTCTCTCCCATGCTCCTGATCTCCAACCAACTTGCCTTTTCTTCTCTGTCATCCTTCCATCTTCCTCCTTCCCCCTCCACTCTCTCCATCTCCCCATCAATCACTCATCCTTTTCTTTTTTCTCCTTCTCTCCCTTTCTCCCCATCTATCACTCTCTTCGTTTGTTCTCATCACTCTTCATAATGAAGGGGTTGTGTTTAATCTCAATAAAAGAACTGATGAGTAAAATAACTCACTTTGATGGTGTCCTGCTCTGTGGCTGTTAGCCTCAATACTGGCCACGCCCACATGGCACACCTACAGGAAATGGTGAACGCCCCAAATTGTTCCCTCCATCATCACCAGCCTGGCCACGCCCACATGATACACCTATAGGAAATGGTAAAGCCCCAAATTGTTCCGTGCATTCATTACCAACCTGGCCACACCCATGTGACACACCTACAGGAAATGGTAAGCACCTCAAATTGTTCCCTATATCCACCTAACCATAGGTGGATATAGGGAACAGATACTTTCAGGTACTTAGATTGTCTGCCACTTTTCATTTTTGAAACATTTGTGCCCGTGCCAGTTGCAAAATCTGAGGTGTATGCAGACAGGTAAAAAGATGTTGTGTAGACCCCATGTGACAGGACACCTTTCCACATAGCGTCAATTAATCCGCACAGCCCAGTATCTCCTTGCAGATGCGTCGAGCATAAAACAAGCATCAGACTCATACAACCTTAATAATAATACCATAAATGCACTGCAGAGGCGTGTTTATCCATCAACAGTAATTATTTGCAGGTAAACATGCCCCCTAGAGGCATGGAAGCCCTAAGCAGCTTGATAGTTAGCTTGTGCCTTATGCTGCATTTACCTGCATCAGTTGTGAAAATAGGTGGTGTTCAAATTGTTGAAGCCCAAACCATTTCCATCTCTGACATAGAAGCAGTGTCAGTAGAAGATCCATTTTTCAGCATCTCTATTGTTTTACACCAGGGATGGGCAACTTTGATGAGGACAGAGGCCAATAAAATTTCATTCTCACGGTCGTTCTCATGCACACATTAAATAAAACAAAAATTACTGTGAACTCAGTCATTTAATATTTAAAAGTTTCATAAAATACAAAAATGATTCAGTCTAGTCTTTTTTTGTTAATTGAACAACACATTTTCAAATCTGTTTTTTTTTTTTTAAATCTGTAATAGATTGATGATTGCATTTTGTTGCATTGGAGTTCATGAAGGAGAAACAATTAATCCACTGCACACCGCTTTACTAATTCACCTTCTGACAGCAGCTTTTTAGCTTTAGCTAGCTCCAGTGAAACTACATAAAACACCTTAATGGATTACTGCTGTATAGTAGCGGTTTTTCTGCTTACGCTGTGTTTTTCCCTTCAGATCAGCCACAATAACAGCTCTAGCACCTCTGATGTTCCTGTCTTAAGCATGGTGCTGTCGTGACGACTCAAGTTGAAGCCCTTCATCATTAACATTGTTTCCAGACACACCAAACACATCAGCTTGCCTTTAAATTCTGTAAACAGGTAATCCGTTTCCCATCTTGACTGGAATGAACAGTTTTCTAAGTCAACTTTTCTTGACACTCATCTTTCCTCTTTTACCTGACTTAGCAACAACATATACAACAACGGCCGACACAGGAGCTAACGGGAACGCATCTCATAAGGCAGCTTCAGTAATGAGTAAGCGCCCTCTGCTGATGTATGGTAGTAAATACAGCATCATGAATGAACAAGCGCTCATTGCTGATGAGGGGTGGTACCACTGGGTGCTGGTAATAACAAAGGAAAACAATTTTATAATTTTCATTTTTATTGAGAAGTCATTTGAGGACCTGATAGATTAAAGGTGTGGGCCATATTGGGCCCCCCGGCCGCCAGTTGCCCATGTCTGTCTTACACACAAACCCAATGTGTGTGTGCATGTGTGTGTGTGTGTGTGTGTGTGTGTGNTGTGTGTGTGTGTGTATGTGTGTGTGCACGTGTGTGTGGGGTCACCTTTACGAGCCTCTCCACTAACACACCTGATGTTGTGCATGAGGAGTCATGGGATGTATTTGTCCTAGAGGTAAGCTGCACCTTTGACTACACCCTTGAGGAAGCATGACTGAGGTCATTAAGTACCAGCTTC
Source organism: Lucifuga dentata (assembly GCA_014773175.1). Lineage (NCBI taxonomy): Eukaryota > Metazoa > Chordata > Actinopteri > Ophidiiformes > Bythitidae > Lucifuga > Lucifuga dentata. Next base: position 25,797 of record VXCM01004825.1, read on the forward strand.
TGTTGAACACATCGCAGAGCTCTGCTACAGATGCAGACCAATAGTCTTTATGTTCAGCATCTTGGGATGTGTACATAGATTGGTTTTAAGTGGTCTCAAAAAGATGGATAAACGGCTAAGTGGAAATGGTTTTAGCTCAGCTATTATTGGCAGTCGTCATATATGGCAAAGCTGCTGCTAATGAAATGAACACTTGTGCTCTGTCATATGTAAAATTGGGCCTGAGATATGCCGATGTATTTATGTTCTTGCAACTTGGTGTGCATGTGAATGTGACAGAGAGAGAGAGAGAGAGAGAGAGATACGCCCCTCTGTTTTCACAACTGTTAAAGAACTTCATTCGTGAGAGCGTCCGGTTCCCTCTGTGAATGACTAATACAGTCACTAGTCATTTCTCTGGGTGCAGCTCAGCATGGCTCTGACAAACACACACACACACAAATACATGCACATAGTGATGCATGGAGCACAAATTCCCTGAACGTACAAAGTATTTCATTTTTGCAATATGAAGTTGTGCACCGCTTGGTTACGGTACAGTAGAACCATAGCAAGCTTTAAAAAAACTGCAACCTGCTTCACTTTATCCTACATCTGCTCTTCTGTGAACACTAACTGCTAAACCTTCAGGCTACGCAGCACAGCGGTGTGTTGTTTGATGTGCATCACATGACGCACCTGACGTGATGCCACAGCTCATTTCTTCAATGGCACAGTGTAAAACATACAAAGTAAATCTGAAGTACAGCGCTGGATTCAGCTTGTTTTCATCTTATTTTGTTTGATTCTTCAACTGCAGAGCTGTTGCAGCTATGACTCACCTGCATTTTATTTATTTATTTGTTTATTTTGTAGCGTAGGTTTTTGGGTGGCAGATGAAAGTATGGTAACACTGAAGTCACACTGCAAATGTCTCTTCTGAAACCAGAGGGTTAAAGGACCATACTGGTGATCGTGCATGTTTGAGCCCAACATAGACAACCCTCATATGTGTAATGTTACTGACAATTTCCAAACCATAAAACCATATTTTAGTTTTTCTGCTATTTTTTTTCAAATTCTCTAAACTTTCAAATTCAATGTTTTGCCTGCTAACATTTATGCACAATTGTAGAAGGCACGCTTATTTTAATTTCTCTGTAATCTCAACCATTTATGATTGCTGGTATGACCCTTTAATGTCTATAAACACTAAGAAATATCTTTAAAAGAAATAAAAATAAATCTTTAATAAAAGTAAATTTTATTGTCACTCAATTTTAATGTTAAGGAGTTTGCAAAGCTTATGCATGTGGAGAAACAAACGTCATTCACAACACTTCACTGATGTCAAGATTAGGGATGAGTGAGTACACCATTATCTGTGTCTGTTCAACCAACTAAATTATCTGTATCTGTAGCCATACTCGGAATGGGTGGGGCTTAACCTGGAAATGCGCGGGGCCTAACAGGAAGTTGGTATTTTAAGCCTGACACACGGTGTGTTCCAAGTTCTTATTTGATCACTCCTTGATCCTCGTGTGACCCGGAAACCAATCTGGTCCGCCATCTTTAAGGACGTCCCAAAGAGCTTATTTCTGCTCTGAGGATGGAGGAAAGAGGATGGAGGAGGCTTCATCTGGGAGACATGAGCGAGGAAACGCAAGAGGCTCCTACATGGAAGTTGATTACCTGACAGACACGCCCCTTTACTGGAAGTCTGTTTCTGATTGGACAGATCTATTACAGCTGATCCGATACAGCAACACGCATCTTAATATAACCACAGGAGTGTCATCAAACATGTGGACAGAAAAATAACAGCAACATCTCAGATGTAAAATGACTCTGAGTATTGATGTTTGATTTTGTCTGATTGATCATCTGACTAAAATGACTGGGTGTGTGTTCAGTGCAGCTCTGAATGATAAAGAATCATAAAACAATAAAACGCTCTTATATCGCCAGATTATGTCAGATTGTTCTGGACGTTTGTCAAATTGTTCATGTAATTTGTTACAGTAATAATCAGAGCAGAATATGTCATTATTTTATTCTCTTGTAGAAACTAAAACACAGCAGCTCCAAGCTGATCAGCTGTGACACGTCACTTCAGATGACGCTTCAGGAGCGAGGATGTTTCATTTCTCTTAAATCGTCCTCAGCTCCTCTGTCCTCGCTTCTTTTCCTCGCATCTTTTCTTCAGTGGGCGGGACCAAGACGCAAGGAAAGGACACAAGTGAGGGAAACATGGAAACGAAATAAGAACTTGGAACGCAGCAAGGGATATGGGTTGATCAGAAGTTTCTGTATTGATTATTAGAAAACTATTTACAGAACAGTCTCAGAATTGAGCTTCAGATTAATGTTTCTGATCACAAGAGTAAAGAACAAATTTTTATACTTCAGTGAATCAATGAACACAACATATGCAGTATTAAGAAGTATGAAGTAAAATGCATGAACTACAGTTTTCATACTCAACATTTAAAACTTTCTTTTTTATTGATTTTGTTTTTAACGTTTAAAAATTAAATTTAAATAGATGCACAGAGCTATTTTACTGCCTAAAGTTTTTTGTTTGTTTGTTTGTTTTTGGGGGGGGGGNCAGTATTTAGAATTTCTACACAAAATGAAACACAGTGTTATGTTATGTGGCTATGTGTGTGAGTGAAAGAGAGTGGGGAGTGGGAGACATTGTTCTACTGATAGTTAGCTCCACTGTAGCAAGCTAGAAGCTAGAAATGTCCGTTTGTAATCAGTAATACGTGCTTACGTGTGAATATCCACAGTAAATGTGTGTTTTTGGTGACTGGTGAGAATAATGGCCCAGATTCATAAACGGTAGCATATGAATTACCACATCGCTATGCACAAATATCATGGCGCCACGTTCCCTCATTCATAAGCGCCTGTTAGCGACATATTTTAGCGTTAGCCTTAAAGAGGTGTTACTGTGATATTTCCTTATTTACATGTCGCGGTAGCTATTCATAAAACAAACCCACATGCAAAAAATAAGACCTGCTTCAGTCCCGTGGCAAATTTCAGCGGTGTGAAATCTGGGCAACGTTTAAAACTGTATTTGCCTCACATGTGTTAGTGATCAATAACTTTGATAGATAAACTCACTCAGCTGATCAGTCAGTTTTTAAATGGTGAGTTTTGTGCCAATTCCTCACACATTCTTGCGTGCTTTGCTTTACCTGCTGCGCTGCGCACATCTGAGTTCCTCACACACATACAATCACACACTCTGCAGGTTAATACTCTGTGTGTGGCTGGCCTATGTGGACACAGCCACCCTATGAGGATTTTCTTTCAGCATGAGTACGGATATTGACACGTTTTACTCGGATGGTACTCCTTTTCATAAAAAGTACATTATCTGTACCGGATGCTTGTTTTATTCAAGTATTTGGCTCAACCCTAGTCAAGATGGAGAAAATAACATCAAATTAGATCTGAAAAAGGTCTTAGAACTTTAAGATGGATGTACAAACAAAAAAATCTAAAGTAATTGTGTGTTATGATGTGCAGTGAATGTTGAAACTATAGAAACTACATTCATTCACATTTCAGCATTTCATTCCTGTTTGTATCATTATTGGTGGTTGCTAGGGTGTTACTAGGTAGTTGTTATGTGAGTATTACTGTTTGCTAGGGTGTAGTAGGTTGGAGCATTAGCAATCGGTGTGGTAATTACCTCTTGCACAGCAGTAATCAGAAATATTAGTAAAACATATACATAACAATCTGAGTTATCATCCAACAATCATTGCATTTTTAACATAATATGTTTATCATCAGCTGCAGCCATTCATTGGTAAACTTTTCCAAATGGGATGTTTTGTGAAACATGTCACTGCATTTTGCTGGAACAGATCGATACTACTGATTGTTGCGATGTATTTATTGTTTTATGTTTCTTTTGTCATTCAGACCTGCACTGAACACACTGAATCAGACTAAATCAAACCTTGATAATCATAGTAAATTTACATCTGAGTTGTTGCTGTTATTTTTCTGTTCACATTTTATCAAACTCGTGCTGCTCATGTAAATAAGCCGATGTATCACAACGCAAACAATGTAAAGCATAGGCCTATAGTCCTGCCTATAGCAGTTTCCAAATGAGTATCGAACACATGTCCACACAAATTTTGCAGACACTAATTCTGAACACTCCCTCTTTATGCCTAATGTGATAACTTAGTGGAAATCTCTTCATATGTGTGATTTTTTGCTATTATTTCCCTTATTAAACCTCCGTGGGGCTTAAGAGAGATATTGTAAACATTTCCCTGTCCTTCCGCCAGGTTCCTGCTGTCTTTTGTCAAAATAAACCACGCCTTGCACACATACACACATACAGACACACACACACACACACACACACACACACACACACACACACACACACAGTTTACTTTTTAAAAAGACACTTGAAAATAGTCCCAATTTTTTTTTAGAGATAGAGATTGGATTTTTGCAACTGACCATCTGTGTAAAGTTTTCAAACAAAAAAAAAAAAAAAAAAAAAAAAAAAAGACAAAATAAAATTGTATTTGGTGGGCAAAACTGAACTAGAATCGAAAATCCAATGAACGGAAGGTACACAGAACATCCAGGGTTCAAATCCAGCTGGGGGCTTTCTGTGTGGAATTTGCACGCTCTTCCCTTGTTGGCATGCGTGTTCTCCCATCTTGAAAAACACATTTGTCAGGTGAAGTGGAAACTGTGTATGTGTGTTTGGGTTTGTTTGTTTCTGTCCAGGGTGCACCCTGCCTCTCACCTGGGAAATGCTTGGATCAGTTCTCATCCCTGTGATGCTACAAGCAGGTATAGAGAATGAATGGATGGATGGAATAAAATACATGTAGGGGTGGACATATGACCTTTTAGTTTTCTCTTTTGGATATTGTCACATGAAGACAAAGCTGCTCTTTGGGTTTTGTTGCAAATGAGGTTTCAATTTGTGGTAATGAATTTTCTAACTCTGATCTGTTTCCTACCAGAGAAACAAGTGGATCATCACTGACTCGATTAAAAGCTCTCAGTTCTGAGTATGTGAAAACTGCAATTAAAAATGGAGGTGTGTGTGTGTGTGTGTGTGTGTGTGTGTGTGTGTGTGTGTCCTCTGTTCAGAAGTTCAGACAAGGACATGTTCCGTCTGCAGTTTCAAACGAAAACAGGCATGCATGTGCGCATTAAACATATGCAGATACAAAGTACATGCTATTACACTAAGGTATGTGCCATGCTGACAAAAACACAGAGGTGTGTAGTAACGCATTCCATTTACTCTTTTACCTTTACGTAAGTAACTTTTTTTCACAAAATTGTTCTTTACTGACTAGTTTTATTGCAGGATACTTTTAACTCATACTTGAGTATATTTATGAAGAAAAAAANTTTACTGACTAGTTTTATTGCAGGATACTTTTAACTCATACTTGAGTATATTTATGAAGAAAAAAATGTACTCCATTATATTTGGTCACACTCTGCGTTACTTTTTTATTTGTATTATCTGCAAGCCATCGCTCCAAAGCAACAAGTCATTATTCTCCATTTTAAGCAGAGGAGAAAGTCAAACTGAATGTCCAACTGCTCTCCACTGTCTGTGTGAGAATACTCTACCTTTGGTTTGGTCCAATCACATTCAATGTCCCGCCATCTCCATGACAACGATGGATTGACACGACATTGGGATAATGAGAGTTGGTAGGTGGGCTGACTGGTGGTCTTCACTACACAATATAATATTAATTATAATGAACTTAAACTATGTATGAAAATTGAATATATTAGGCTCAAACATGCTAAATGAGTAGTATGGTCCTTTAAAGTTAGAATCGGGTTCAAGTTCAAGTTATGGTGATGGGGTTAGCGTGTGATCATGGTTAGGTTAGCATAAACCCCCAAGGAATTAATGTAAGTTCATTCACGTGTAATGTGATACCAACGCGTAAGAATACTAACTAAAAAGCTATTTCCTCTATTTCATCAGTTTGCCTTCTGTGTGAAGCGCTTAGTGAAAATACAGAGATTTAGTTTGAATTTAACACCTGGTCATTCATTAGGCAGTGGATGCTCTTTATCAGTGAGTAGCAGCGTGTATAATTAACTGTGTGCATATAGAAACTCAGGATGAAAAGAAGCAAATCCTCACAGTTTGTCAGCCTCTCTGCTGCTTTGGCAGACTTTCACGCTTCATCCCGGGTTTTAATTCCACATTTGGCACAAGGATCCAAACAGATTTCACTCCTGATCCTAGCAAGCACAGTCGGCTCACTGAGAGAGAGAGAGAGAGAGAGAGAGAGAAATAATTTTTATATAAAGATATGAGGACAAATTTACTTAACTCATTGTAGCCATATTGGAATTAAATTTACTCCCATGGGATGAGAAACAAAATCTGTGGGGGAAAATTATATTTCCACATTAAATATATCTTTACATTGGTATCACTTATAGGTATGAAAGATTACTTTTTCTTTATAGGTTTTCTTTTTGGAATTTGAATGGTGTCAGCTATTCAATCTTGAGTCTAAAAAAACTTCTACATTTCATTATATGCCGTTTTAAATTTTTAGTCCATTTTTCAAACTTAATTCTAGAAAATAAAAACAAACTTCTGGGCAAAAAAGAGTCAAGATGTAGATATAAAAATAATACATTAAAAAAAAAAAAATCACACATCTGCTCCTGAATCATTGGCATGCCAGCTTAAGTCATTAATTAACAGGCTCTCCAAAGACACATTAATGCTGGCAGATAATAACATACGTGTGTGTGTGACTGTGTGTGTGTCCTTGTCCTCTTGTTCACTTAATGAGTGTGTGGACTGTACCACAGGTACAAAGGAACAGCGGGTCCTGTAGGGCAGAGAGAACATACCCTCTTGTCAAGGACACAGATGCTGCCCAACTGTTCCACTTACAACACACACACACACACACACACACACACACAGGAGGCTGCAGCATGGATGTGTATGGTGTGTGAAGTATGCAGGGCAGGTTATGGACGAGCAGCAGATGACTGATTATCGCTGGGAGCTTATGGAGAGCTGCAGACTTGGATCAGCTCTGTGCTGTTAACAAAAAGTGAAAAATGGGGAACCGTGTCGCCTACAAACAGCTGTTATATAATATTTAAAGGGACAATAATATACAAATTTCCGTATTATTTATTTAATTTAGGGTCTATTTTGAAACATTTGCAAAGTTTTAATGTGCAAAAAAAAAAAAAAAAAAAAAAAACATCCATTTTTACTCTCCTTTGCTGCAGCACACTGAGTGAAAACAGGTTTTAGATACTGTCTCTTTAAGGCTCTCTCCTGAAAAGCCTGCTCTGTTCTGATTGGCCAGCTGTGTGAGGCCTGAACTTGTAACTCCTATGGAAACACAGACACTTGGACCTATTAAAATGATGCTCTCAGATCTGTTGAGGACCTATGAGTTTGTATTACTGGATGCATTTTTGTAGGCGTCAACACAAATTCCTAATATATTACACTATAAAAATGAGCTAAAATAACAAAAAGCAGAATGTGAGCCCATTAATTCCTATTTCACCAGCATCACATGGAAAAAACATGGAGGTCAAGAGTCAAAGTTAATCCATTGTCAGTACAGTAAGTTTAACCCATAAAAGGTCATTTTATTTCTATTAAACGTCACTGCTCTCTGTTTTTGAGTAATCCTATGAATTATCAAACTTTTCAAAGACAGAGGCAAAATTAGTTGTCCTGAATCATTTCCAAGGAATGTGCAGGCAACATTCTCAAACATATTTTCACCTCCCAGAAGCTGCTAAGGTTTTTGTTTTTTTGTTTTTTCCACAGCAGCTTAATGTCAAAGAGTTTCCTCACTGTATTGAATTGTCTTTATGCAGGACAGCAAAAGCAACTGAAGAAAGTCTCAAGAGCTTCTTTCAGGATGATTTTATCTCATCTTTTATTGTTGTTATTGAGTCCTGAAAGTCTGATTTCCTAAAGTCTTTGGTTTTGGATAGATATCCCCACCTACAATTAAATACTCAAAGTAAATCAAGAGTAACCCTACATCCATCAAGCCCATATGGATGGCTGGAGCTGTATGCATAGCCAATAAATTTGGGATCCTATATCAAGTGTATGTAATCTTGTAACTTTTACCAAAAGAAAATTGAGCTGTAACAGAAAATAGAAATTTCTTGTCTTCATTTATTTTATTTTTTTCCCCCAAATTTCAAAGTATTATAGATGCAACAGTGCTGTGGAAAATCTGTAACAAAAGCTGTATCAAATAGGTCAGAAAAAAATAGCAAATCCACAAAGGTTATCATGAGGAAGGTGGTCCTAAATGAGCTTTCTACACCTTGGATGGGAATTACACTGCACAGTGGCTCAGTCACACACACGCACGCACACACGCACGCACGCACACACATACATATATATATGTATGTATATATATATATGGTATATATACACAGTAAAAATGCACTGTAAAAATCCAAAACTAACCAAATTGATATTATATAACATATGGCAAAAGAAGGTTAAGTAAATTCTTTAAAACTCCTTAGATAATGTCTGGAAATTTAAGTGGATACTAAAAGTATAGCAGACAGTGAAGTACCTCAAAAGGATGTAGTACTTGTAGTAAATGTACTAAGTTGTGTTACACCTCTGGTATTGACCTAATGTCAGTGTTTCCATGAGTTGCTGGTGAGAATCCTCTCCAGACAGGAAGCCGTGCAGGTGACTGCAGCTCAGCACCATAAATAGCTGGCAGGCCTCCGCGGTTTGTTGCTGTGACATTTCCACAGTAAAGGTTAGATGTTGCAGATGTTGCAGGATGCGTTCCTTTCATAGCTGAATCCTGTTGTGCTCTGCTGTTCTGTGTCCTGCCTGCGGTTACACTTGTTATTTCAAAGTGATGTGTGAGATCTGATTCCTAAAATTGGACCTTGTGAAGTATTTGTGCCTGGAAATGGCTCTCATGTGACTATTTACTTAAATCGGCATTTGCATTGCTTCTGCCTGATCTTGCTCTTGTGTCCTTACATTGCTGCTGTGCATGTCGTGCCTGGACTTGTTCCATACTGTGAGAGATTCAGGCCAGGCCATTTTTGGATGTCTAGGATTGTTATTGAACACGTGTAGGTGTGACTGATGCTAAATATTGCGTGATAATAGCTGCGAGCTGTAGCTTTTGTACTATTACTTGATTCCTTTTGTCAGTATAATGCAAAAACAAGACAAAAGCAGATCCAGAAACGAGTCAAATTCACTGTACATTTAAATGAACATACTAGCCATTGCGCATGTTTGAGCCCAGTATATACAATCCACATACCTATTACATAACTGATAACCATTTCCCAAAATATACTACCTTAGCGGTAAATTTTAGATTTTTTTTTTCCTACCTTCCACAACTCCATTGGTTTCAGTTCATTCCACTATGCTATTGAAATCAACTTGTAGAGACTTGAAATATGCTTGAAATATATAATCCATCACAGCGAACAACATGTCTGTTGGGGTTTTTTGCCGCAGTAACTTTTTTTTTTTTTTTTTTTTTTTTTTTAGCTGCACAGAAGATGTATCTCTGCCAGGAAACATAGTCCGAAGGTAAGACGGCTTTTACAGAGCAATTAAAATGGCCATGCCTTCTACAATCGTGCATAAGTATTAGAAGATGAAACATTGAATTTTAAGATGTCAGCATCACCTCAACATTTGATTTACAAAGATGAGAAGATTTCAAAAATTAACAGAAAAACTAAAATACGGTTTTATGTTTTGAAAAATGGTTGTCAGTAACGTAACATATTTGCAGGTTTTATATATAGTATTGGGCTCAAACATGCATGATTGCTGTTGTGGTTCTTTAATTCCAGGGTTCAATTCCCAATAACCAAGCATTAACTATGAAATAACGATGATTCTTCTTTTGTCTCCAGCTGCTTCTTCTGTTTATCATTTGTCTTTGCTTTTCCCCTCCATTCTGCTCAGGCTGAGCTTAGGAGAGACAGCTCAGAATTCAGTACTTTCTAAATAATAATGTATAATATAAGGCAGGATCTTCTCTCTGGACAAATCTCATAGCTTGCTGAAGAGGTGATGTTACTTAAAGGACGATACCACTCATTTTGCATGTTTGAGACTAACATATTCAATTTTCATACACGTCAGGTTACTGACAATCATTTCCCAAAGCATACTACTGGAAAGGTGAGTTAAAAAAAAAAAAAGAAAATTCCTACCTTCCAGACTGCCATTGGTTTCAGTTCATTCTGGTACGCTATTAAAATCAACTTGTTAATATTTGAAACGTTCTTGGGATAGGTAATCCATCATCATGAACAAGACATATATTCAGGTCTTTTTGAAGTTTTGTAATTTTAGAGTTGAAGCACAATAAAAAGTGTAGAGTGAATGTATGTCTCCACCGGGGAATATAGTCCCAAAAGAAGACCCNAAGCACAATAAAAAGTGTAGAGTGAATGTATGTCTCCACCGGGGAATATAGTCCCAAAAGAAGACCCGTGTTTCTTGAAAAATTTAAACGACTGTGACTTCATAAGGCTGCATTCTACTAGCAGGGGAAACATCGATTTTTAAGGGTGGGTGTATCGCTTGAATATTTGATTTTGAAAGATTAAGAGGTTTTGGAAAATATCAGGAAAGCTGAAATACGGTTTTNGAATATTTGATTTTGAAAGATTAAGAGGTTTTGGAAAATATCAGGAAAGCTGAAATACGGTTTTATTCTTTGGGAAATTATTTTCAGTAACGTAACGTATGAAAATTGAATATATTAGGCTCAAACATGCAAAATGGGTGGTCTGGTCCTTTAAACTCAAACTACATTTGATATGATTTATCTTCTCGCCACAGATGCAGATATGTACAATATGATAAATGGCCAACAGATTTCACACCTATCTCTGCGATGACATGCTGTGATGTCTTTTCTCTCGCTCTCTGTAGCTCACACATACTCACACACAGGTATGCACACTGTTTCTATTTTATAACATACAACATCCTTTGTGCACTGACATGAAATGAAATGTTTACAACCTATAAATTAGCAGGTCAAATTAATTCTATTTGATGATGGAGATAATGCAGGTTAATACACTTTTAAGCAGTCCTGGTGTGTGTGTGTGTGTGTGTGTGTGTGTGTCTTCNAATGCAGGTTAATACACTTTTAAGCAGTCCTGGTGTGTGTGTGTGTGTGTGTGTGTGTGTGTCTTCCAGACAGCCAGACCTCCAGACCTGAAGTACTGTTGTCTGGAGTGCAGCAGTCAATTCTTTCAGGACATTTCAGCCTAGTTTGCAGAGAAAATGGAGCGCGGCCTCAGACAGAAAGCCTACATAGAAACTAAAAAGTGGAGCTCAGTCTCGTCTCATATTTATTGCCTGTCTCCATTGCCTTCCTCTTTATCATAGTATGCTTATACATAGTATGTTATTTATTATTTCCCCATATTTTTATCGTGCAACTAAGTAGCAGTTTGTGTTGACATGGTCAAAGTATCAAAAGTTGAGGATGACACTTAAAGAAATGCATCCAGTGAGACAAACTCATACCATATATACTCGATTATAAGCCGAGTTTTTATTACCAAATTTCACATTGCAAATCAGGAGATCAGCTTATACAAGAGAAATTCAAATTTGATCCCAGAGAATGAAATTTCCAGGGGTGGAAATACTACCCATTACCACTACACATGGAAAATAGTTTAAATCATACCTTAGAATGAGATATTTCCTGACTAAACATCTTATCCAGCACATTTTGTGGTTGCCATCTGCAGTGCCCAGTAAGCGCTGTTTGATTGGTCGAAGACAAAATAATGGGCCAATCCGAGACAACCTTATAAAAGTGCTGTTTCATATACTGGTATGGTACTGTTGTTTGGTAGTCTCATTTAGCATCATGTTTTGTGCTTTATTAGCAAGAAGCTTGAGATAAGATACAACACAGAATGGAAACTACACGGACTCAGAAGAGGAAAAGAGTGTCACTTGTAGACAAGACACGTTACACAGAGCAGGACTGGAATGAACTGTTTGGCGATTCAGACAAGGAAGAGGAGTCCGGAAAAGTTAATGTCAGCTAATGTCAGTTACAGTAATCAGCTGTTTACTGGTACCGGTAAGTGGATTATTTTCAGAATATCATAAGAATACTATGGTAATACCCAGAAAAACAGGTAATTTGCTAAACAAATAAATTGATGGAACAACATCAGGGGGTTGGCTTATATAAGGGTTTCTCTAAAAACCTAAATTTGCAGGTCAAAATCGGAGGGTGGGCTTATACACAAGATCCGCTTATACTCGAGTATATACGGTCGGTGAGTTCCCTCCAGGTGGTCTGGCTTCCTCCCACCTCCAAAGACATGCATGTCGGGTGAACTGGGAACTCTAAATTGCCCGTAGGTGTGAATGAGAGTGTGAATAAGTTTGTCTGTCTCTGTGTCAGCNGGGAACTCTAAATTGCCCGTAGGTGTGAATGAGAGTGTGAATAAGTTTGTCTGTCTCTGTGTCAGCTCTGCAATAGACTGGCAGTCTGTCCAGGATGTACCCCGCCTCTCGCCCTATGACCACTGGGATATGCTCCAGCACCCCCATGACCCTTAACAAGACAAACAGGTAAAGAAAATGGATGGATGGATGGATATATGGTAGGTACTGAATTGCCCTGAAACCTTCTTTTTGATTGGCCTTTGCCTTATGTAACATGTTGATATCAACATGTAACACATTTGAATTTTCCCGACTACCTGGACAGACACATCCGCCCAGTACAAGGCTAGCGTTGTGCAGTCTGCAGAAGCTCTTAACTCAGGCCTGACCAATCAGAACTCAGCAAACTTCTAAGGCTTAAAGAGACAGTACCTAAAACTCACAGTGTTGCTAGACCAAGGGAGAGTAGAATTGTTTGTTTTCTTTGTTTTTGTTTTTTTTTTTTTTTTTNTTTTTTTTTTTTTTTTGTTTTTTTTTGCTCATTAAAGCATTGCAAAGATTTCATGATAATCCTAAATGAAAATATCTATATATTTATCTAACTATCGGTCTATCTGTCTATTTAATTTATTGATATAGCTTGATTATTGATCTGGCTGTCTGCTACATTTATTTTAAAAGCAGTGGGGTCAATACCCTGTGCCAATCAGTATCAGTCAACACACACACACATGCACCCACACACACACACTCCCTCCCTCAATATTAATCTTTCCTTGGACTTCATTGTGTTTTCTGATGGGTCAGCAGGATGTCAAATCCATATTCTATCATTGCTCATCCCTGCAGATTTCCCAGAAGACCACTGAGGCTGTCCTACAAATATGAAGTTCTCCAAAGGGACCATAATATCCTGGGGGAGCAGTCGTACCATGTATAGTACCAGAATGATTGCTCCTTCTTTCCTCCTCATTCAATGATGCTGATGGGAATTCTAAATTCTTCACAAAGAGGAATAAATATCAGACCCAGAGCAAATTGTTAAAAATCAGGGATGATTTAATTCAGTGCAAAATATCTCATCTACACTATGTGACCCAGCTCATGAGTTTTATGTTATCCTGCCCTCCTATAATAATCTTAATAATAATAAATTAATTAATTATTAATTAATCATTAATAATCTTAACAATAATTTTAATAATCTTCACTGCCTCTGTCGATGTCGATCTATTCCAATTAATCAATGTCTAAAAAGAAATATTAAACAAGGAGCCAAAAATGGCATCTACACATCATCTTGACCACTGGAAAACTGGCCTTGTTGAAACATGAACTGTAAAACTAAAAGCAGCAAATCAGTCCTGCATTTTAGTTAAGAAAAAAGTGAACTAGCTTGTAGCATTTAGCAGCAGGAGCATTATGTAGCATAGGACAGCGTAGAGCATAGTGTAGCATAGCATAGCGTGGAGCATATAGCATAGCTTAGTGACAGATGTGTTCATTGCATTTAACTTTATTTATAAAACCAAACCCAGCATGACACAGACCAGCAACACAAGTGACATTAAAGTGTGCTAAAGCACCTGCCAACAATCAAGCAACACACAAATGACAAATACAGAGCACAACAAATCTGCTAGCAGGTTAGCACGCATAACAACCAATACAAAACCGTATCAACCAGTCCGAGGCCTTTGACACACAGCAACTCAAACACAACCAAAACCATCACCAGCCATTTATCAACCAAAACCAGAACTGAAAGCAAAAATTTCAGAGTTCAACAAAAAAAAATAAATAAACATTGTTGGCATCAACCCCAAGGCGCAGCATCTACCTGCTAAAAAGCTAATGTTAATGAGTAGTGATGTGACATGAGGTGCCGAGGCTTCGAAGCGTGTCGAGTAGTTAAGGAAGTTTTCTGCAAAGTGCGTGTGGAGACATGTTTCGTTTTAGATGAATGACGTAATCGATGACATTGAAGCCTCGTCGCGCTCCATGACGGGTTTGGGAAGCGCTTCGTATTCCATCATGAGATTTGTCTTGTGTATATAAAACCAATGAAAACGATGGCAAATTCTTACCATTTTTGATTAAGAATATCGGCGGTCATCTGGCATCAATGTACAACATTTTCACCACATAGTCAGTTCACAATGGATCACTATTACCTTATTATAAAAAAACATTTAATCAAAGAACTTTGTACACATTTAATCCACTACTTATAAGGGATTGTGTTTCCATACACATTCATGTTTTGAATGATCATTTCTACAGGGTGTCCGTAACTGTATACATACATATGAATGATTATGAATACAATATTTATTAAGATATATCTAGATTTTATAATTCAAGTTAAAGAAGACAAGTGTAGAATCTTTTGAGTTATCGCAGGTGTTGGAACTGATGACCGTTTTGATCCAGGCACTGCTGATAACGCGGACAGATGGAATTGCAAACTTCACGAATCATTTCATTTGGTATTGGTATTCATTTGTTGTATGTTCTTGCACTTTCAGTAGCACTTTAAGATAAACTTCCTTTATTCAAAGCTTAGTCTTGCTTCTGCCATTACTTCTAATCAGTTGCACCCGTAAAAAAAAAAAAAAAAAAAAAAAAAAAATAGAAAGAAAGTTTGAGTGAGTTATAATCATTCAAAGTGTGTATACATTTGTTTGGGACACCCTGTATATTCTATGTTAACATTAGGAGAGAACGCTGGTGCATGCTGGCTGCCTGCATTTGTCATTTGTTTTTGTTTCGTTTTTGTGTTTCATGTCCGATTTTTGCTGTGTTCCAGTTTGGGAATGGTGATTGTTCTGTGGAGTTTTTGTGAACTCTTTGCTCTTTGCTGGAGGGCCTGATTTTCTTTTTCCTGCGGAGCTGCTGGCTGCACTGACTGGAGCTAGCTTGCTGCTACATTACCATCTTTAAACTGTCATCTCCGGCTATTTTGTGTGTTGCTTCCAACTGGAACTGTTCAAGTGCCTGGACTGTCTCATTTTATCATATTTGGAACTGGAGTGATTAAATTTTTCAAATTTTGTCATCTGCTTGCTGGTGGATGTGGGTCCTCCGCCTCCCTTGATCAGGCTGCTGCATCGGGACACAGTTTCGGCTATGCTGCTCGCTCCTCATCTCTTTTCAGGTCTATCAGGGAGAGCAGCTCCTGCAGCTCCTTGAATACTTTTAGGAGGGAGGAACACTAATAATAATAATCAATCCTCCTCGCTCTGTACGATCCTCCTCTGCTGGACTCCTCTCATTTTCGTCCTCTCCACTCTGAACTGTGGTTACCAGAGGTTTTAGCTGCAATGCTCCTAATCTCTGCAACTCCCTCCCTCAACTCACCTGTCAGCTGGACTCCATTTCCACCTTCAAATCACTCATCAAAACCTCCCTGTTTAAATTGGCCTACTCACTGTAATTCACTGTTCTTTTGCTGTTAATGTTTTTATGAACTGGTTTATCCCCTCTGAGTCCACCTGTGGCTGTCCTATTGTCAGCATACTGTTTTATGTTTACTGTTTTGTATTTTATGTCTGATTTTATTGGTATTTTCTTTAAGTGACTTTGGGTATCTAGAAAAGCGCTTTATAAGTGGAATGTATTATTATTATTATTATTATTATTATTACATTCTACTCAGGAAAGATAAAAATCACACAACTGGTGTATTTTATTTCTTGTATTCACATCACAAGGTTTCATTTGAGCTGTTTCACACTCTGGCCAGCAGATGGTGCAGTGTTTACATGAAGCATCAAGAAATGAAGCATCACTCAACTACTTTGTCAGAATAGTTCAAAGCTTCATGAGGCTTCATCTGGCCATCACTACTAATGAGAATGCAGCAGCAACAAAGTAAAGTAAAGCATGGGTCCTACCTGTTCATGTGATCCAGGTGTGAGTGATGAGGCTGAAGTAAGGTCCAAGCTGTATTTATACCGTCTGGCTTCACCATGATTGACTGAGGAAGGATGGGGCATGTTATTTGTATTTTTAAAGAAAAAATTTTTCCTAAAATTTAAAATATTTCTAATGACCAATTTAATAGTTGATTGTTTACATGTCAATTTATATACATAAATTGTTTATGTATATATTTTACCAAGTTTATTTGTGTGTATTTGTGAGCACCCTCTCTGTTGGTTTGGGCCACACAGTCACATGATATATGCTGCATTCAAAAGGCCTCGGAACTCGGATTTTTCCGACTTCCTACTTGGAAAAATGCGTTGGAATGGCACTTGAAGTCGGAGCTCCAACTGGGAAACTCAGACCACNTCCTACTTGGAAAAATGCGTTGGAATGGCACTTGAAGTCGGAGCTCCAACTGGGAAACTCAGACCACATTTATCTACCCCGACTTCACGAGTATGACGTCACACAACATGGCAGCACTCATGGAAGTGAGCTATGTGAATGGAATGATCAGCTGACAGGCGAATAAAGTATTTTTTCTTACGTAACATTGAAATGAAAAGGTCAAAATATATCACCAAGTTAACAATCTACAGTGTATAATAACTGTTTGCCATTGATACGTAAGTGTAAATAATTTCAGAATATTACTTATNCAGTGTATAATAACTGTTTGCCATTGATACGTAAGTGTAAATAATTTCAGAATATTACTTATCTGCATAAATATTTAATACCCACTGTGATTAAAATCATTAAAACAACACAACCAAACAGTCCTGTAATCTAACTTTACTTTAGTTAGCATTTATTACTAAGTTTATTTAATCTTACAGTATTTATTGATTTTTCATTAGTATTTATTCAGCCATGCTTTTTTGTTTACATTTGGCTGGAACGGTTTGAGGTCAGAAGTTTGAACTTTTGACTGGAAAAAATCCGACTTCTGAGGTCTGTCAAATGCAGCACAAGTCCAGTCCTGACTAAGGGGCAGGGTCTGGGAATGTAAGACTGTGACAAAGTTACATAAAGTTCATCAGAGTTTCTGATTCTTGTTTTACCCCACTAAGCAAACTGAAAAAAAGATATTAAGCAGCCTGAAAAAGGGAAGCTTTTTACATGTAATTGTAAATACTCATGAAGCAATAATCAATATATAAAAGTGACTGAATATTTGGGTATTTCAGATGCTCAGTGTCACAAACAACTAATTGATTACCAATTAATTTGTCATGAACGGGATGTAAAAAAAAAATAAAAAATTAAATCGAGGTTTATCTCCAGCTTAAGTTGGATGTTTCCGTGTGTGTTATAATTAAGGTACAGCTAATAAACCTAAACACTTCCTGTAGATATTTCATAAGAAAATGTCAAAAACTGGGTGACTTTTATGAAAAGTCAACAGGAGATATTGAATTTGTATTGACAGTGACCTAACATAGCTTGAATAACATACTCTCTCTCTCTCTCTCTCTCTCTCTCTCTCTCTCTCTTTCACACACACACACACACTGAGTGATGGACCAGACAAAAGGCTGGAATAAGGAATTGAACCTGCACCTGCAGTCTCCTGGGAATTTTCTCCAGCACGTGATTGGGATTCAGTTTGCAGCAATGCACAAAGTGACAGAGCCATTAACTAACACACACACACACACACACACACACATACATATACACATAGACCCCAATGGATCCAGCTATAGATCTGAAGCAAAGTATGTCTATTTATTTTTTCCATGAAATCTTTTTGTTTCTCTCTCTATCTGTCTCTCTGTTTTCTTGTGTTTTCTGGTGGTTCTCTTTGGTTTTCTGTCACTGCTTTCTATCTGCTTCTCGCATTTCTTCTCTTGCCTTTTGTATATCTGACTTTCTGCTATTCTCTCCATTTCCCATCATACCTGTCTTTCTTTCAACCTGTCTGTCCATCTCTCATCCTATCTATCTTGTTCCAGAGTGTGTTATTTTCCAAAGCTGTCACCTTTGGACCAAATGGCTGTGCTGGGAAAAGGAGACCTCATTGATTTCTCTGAGCCCCACAGCAAAGCCTGAGTTATAAGACTTCATAAGGTATTGATTAAAACTCTGTCAGGTAGATTGAAGACTGGAGTGGACGTCTGCATCATAGCGAGGCAGTTTTCAGTCATTCTTTTGGCGTGGTCTAAACCTCAGTATAAATGTGTTTTTATGCAGTTTGCCATCTTACTGTGACCTCCATAACCCTGGCAGATCCACTTATGGGCCTGTCATTAGAAACACATGTTGGATAGTCCAGTGTTGATCAGACACATAGAGCTTTGACTAAAATTCAAGTCAAGCTGTGAAGGTTTCCATGAAACCAAATAAGTGAAGTTTGGTTATACGGTAATTAAATGATACACAACACACACATGACATTTTCATTAATTATAATTGTGTGTCATAAAATACATTGGGTTTGAATATTTTACTGTGTAGCATTTATTTTTCAAACTTTAAATCTACTTAAGAGCCATTAAAAGGTCAATATTTTCTCTCATGTTTATAGTGTAACTAGTAGTGAGCATATGAATATTGCCATTGTCAACATTTGAGGTTGATGCTCATAGAAAAGCACTGGTCCAGAACAGCCCTCAAATCTTCATTTTTAATCAGTCGTTCACTTCTGTAACATGTTGACATCAACATGTAACACATTTGGATTTACTCTCCAACACACCTGGTTAGACACAACAACCAACTATGAATTCATTGTCAACTTATGTAGAAATGCACAACAGAAGAACACAAAAACAAAAAGTCAGGATTGTCAATCATTTGACACGCTAATTTGTAGGTCAGAATCTTGCGTTCAGGACGAAAAAATAAATCACACTGACAAAGGCCATCATTAAATTTATATGATTTGCAAACTATTGCATATCTGATAGAAGTCAGCATTAGAGTTGATAATTGAAAGCCAACACGTCCAAATAAATTTGAACAAACTGGGCTACAAGGTGGGCTCATCAGCATCATCTACGTGCCCCCATGGGTCCCTTTTGTGTCAATTTACAACATGTGGGCTACTGACTGAGTCAGGCTGGGCTGGAGATTCCAAGTGAGATATTTATTTGTAACCATGGTATGCAAAAAATTAAACAAAACTATTTTTTTCATTTCACTTTCTTGCATGAAACCCATACAAACAGCCCACACAGACTCATCATGAGTTCAATCACTTCCAATTAGTCCATATTTCACCCATGTGGGTCCCATTTTAAGCCCACAGACACAAAACAACACACTTTATCAGACGTAGATTAGGGTTCTTAACCTACGTAGTTGTGCCACAGGTTATGAACAGGAAACTCAGCACTGTTTTTAAGTGATAAGTGCATTTGGTTAGAATATGCTTAGATGTAAAGTGACACTGTATGTGTAGTCTATTTTCTCTTTACATTGAATGTGAGATCCTGTGGTCTCTGTATTGAACAGTTTGACTCTGTAAAAGTTCCATGCTCCACTGTGCTCTTCATTCACTGCACCATTGCCTGTGTTCAACTGTTGAAATATTTAGGTGACTGAAGTGCTTTATTGACCTAAAAAAGTGGCAATAAAAAGTTCTAAGCATATATGTCCCTGTTTCTCATTTCCAAGGTTACCTGAGAAGAACGTCCACACATGAACCACACATGAAGGTTCATCATACATGCATTCACAAATTGAAACTTTAATAATCCCTATGGAGATCATTAGCTGGTTGTTACATGACAGATTCAGTATAGACAAGACAGATTATCAACATTAAACATATCACATTGTATACACAGTGGGGCCCAAAAGTCTGAGACCACTGTGAAAATGCTTCTATTTTGCATTCTTTTTGAATTTAGNACAGTGGGGCCCAAAAGTCTGAGACCACTGTGAAAATGCTTCTATTTTGCATTCTTTTTGAATTTAGTACAAGATTTTTCATTACAAATAATAATATCATTTTAACAATTTGAATGAAAAGTTGAATCTTTGAACAATGTACATGAATTTCAGAACATCTTAGTATGTAAGGAATATCAACTGCTGCCTTCAGGGAAATGCTTCAAGGTGCCCAGCTGTAAAAAAAAAGATTTAAGAATTCTTTTGTGCCCCGTTCAGTAATAATGCTGAATAGGCAGGGATCTGTCATCCAACAATGACCTGTCTCCTCTTCCCAATCCACATCTCTTTCCCCTGACTCTTGTTCCCTGTCTGACAGTCATACGCACGGGCAATGGCCATTTGCAGATTTGAACTGAATATAAGATGTTCTCTTCCTCTTGTCTTTCCTCTCTCTTTTTATTTATTTATTGTTGAGTGTTTTTATTGCATTGATTGCTGGGCATGTTATGCAAACAAATTTCTGTGGAAATGGGCAATATAGTGTTATCTTATCTTCTCTTTTCTTATCTTATTTTATATACAACAGAATAAATCATACTCTTCATAAACAGCAACAATAATACAATAATTTCAGACAGTTCTGGGATACTTCAGATTAAACCATTTTACAATTTACTGCAGTCTCTACTGCCATCTAAAGGCTGTTACTGTGAAGTACAGCACAAGGGGCGGTGGCAAATTTCACATAAAGCATTTGGCTGACGACAGATACGGTGGAATGAAGTGTTGAAGACACGTTCTTCAGATAATCGTTTTACATAGAAATCTATACTGGTGCAGCTTTAACTAGCAGAGTTAGACATGGAGTTACATAATTTGTTTCAATCTGATTTTGTTCATAATTGAATTAAATTTTTATTCCCCTTCATTCTCTTTATGTATGAAGAGCTGTTGTTAACATGCATAGACTTCCTGCCACTAACTTGATAGACTTCCAGTTACTAACCTGAGACTTGACTTGAACTTTGGTAAGCTGAAGTTTATTCCTCACCAACTTTGAAAAAAAAAATCTTCTAAATGTCACAGAGGCAGAAACACCATTACAGCACATGTGGATATGTACCTACATCAAGAGACCTTGGATGAGTTTATAACATGACTTGATAGAGGTTGTCATACCTACATACTGTATATTTGTCTGTAAATTTCATTTTTTGATTGATTTAATCAATCAATCAATCATATTTTAATCAATCATACTTTCACATTGTGTGTAAGTTTCATTTTTTGATCGATTAATTGAATGAATGAATGAATGAATGAATGAATGAATGAATTGTTTCTTGGATTAATTAAAAATTATTGATGATGAATTGGGAATGATTAATTAAATGATTGTATTAATCAAGTTGATGTTTGAATATCTGGTTGACTAATTTTTTTTGACAGCAGGAAATCTGATTGACCGGTTTGTTGACTGATTGGTTGATTGATTCCCTCTCCCCCCCNCCCCCCGTTTGCACGGCACCCTACAGCCACAAAAGCCATATACAGTTGTTTTCACTTGCTAAATTATTGCTCCCCCACCCATAAGCAGACTCTGATGTGTAAAATTGGGGAATGATGTCCCCTCTAACGCTCTGTGCTGATTGTGTAGGTGGTGCTGAGAGAAAGACGCTGCTGGTTTGAAAGTATGAACACTCGTTAAATCAGAGTATCCCACACAGAGCTGTGTCTGTGAAGTCAGATCGACAACGGCCTCATGGAGACAGTTACCAAGCCGACCAGCGCACGTCATCCTGGAGCGGTTGCCATGGTCCTCCTGACGTCAAGGCCCCTTGTAACATGCTCAGGAAACCCCGGGGCTCGGTCGCCATGGATACTGGCGGGGGGAGGGGTGGGGTTTTACAGGAAGCGGAAGTGTCAGAGCAGGCGGAAGTGGTACTGCCCTGAATACGCTGAGCTGCGAGCCGAGGACAGGTTGTTCAGCTTCCACCGTGCAGACTAAAATCGGGATTAATAGTGCCCTCAAGTGTGAGTAAACCTGCATATCAATCGATTGTTGTCGCATATACACGATAAAAAGAGAGGAATTTTGCGGTAGCAGCCGCCTCAGCGGCGGCCCAATTCCCTGCCTCTACGGCGGAAGGTGCCTATTGTGGTTTGGGGCTGGGTGCAAGGATTTAGGCCGAGACTTGTGTCTGAATAGCAAGAAATAACTCACAGAAGCTGGCTTGAGGCTGCCCGTGGTCTTTATTCTGTAAAATTATACCCGGGCTGTTAAATTTGAAGCACCGATCCCGATTGATGCCATGTGCGCTGTTCGCTGCTCGTTTGAAGAGCGAGAAGCAACACCCAAGTTTGGCCATTTTGATATCTTAGCAGCTCTGGTTGGCCGTCGTGAGAGTAGCCCAGATTTTTTTTTCTTTCTTTCTTTGCTCTTTTCAAGCAGCTAGTGCTAATAACATAGCACTAACAAGTCAACGGGTCTTAGAACAGCTTTTATTAGAATATAGAACAGCGTTATTGTCGATGTGCTTGTCATGGCAGATCAACGGACTTCACTACTGTCGCGTAGTGTAACATTAGTGCGTGTGAGCGTGTGTGTGAAAGCTAACACCCTCCCTATTTCCCGGGAGTTTCCGTAAATGTGAGTTGCTTTAAACGCCCTCTGGCCCTTCCGGTTGAACGTAACATATATGGACACGACTCTCATATTCAACGCGTTATGTTAAATCATACTCGTTGTCGGCACGTTTTTCAGCTGCCTTTTTCCTTTCAAATTGAATTGGGTCAGGTTCCGTTAGCAGCTAAGCTAACGGCTAGCTAACGCTAACGAATGCGCCGTGGCTTCAGGTTAGCCTGTTGGCTGGTGAAATGCTAAGCTATCTCTCCATCTTAAAATTCCACAGGGGAATGCGACAGAAAGGGCGTAACTGTTTAGCAGACTGACTAAACATTAACTGTTTCTAGCTCTTATTCATGAAACAGGGAACATTGGAAATGAAGCGTGGCCATCGACGCTTGTTATAGACAGGTGCCATCCCCACAATAAAACAGTGCAAGACCCGTTTTATTAATGGAGTGGTCATCGTCGATCGATTTTAAATATTTTATGTAATTTTGATAAGGAAACACGATTTTCAATATAAAATTGAAAAGTACCACTACTGGGGTTTGACCCGAAATTGCTTGTAATATAGACACATTGATCTTAAATCATTATCACCTTATTGTGATAACTGATATCAGTAATCATTTTTGAAAACCAAGTAATCTTACACCTGCAAACTTTTTATGAATGAAGTGACAGTATGCCTCATTCCTTTCTAGTCCTCAGTAAGTACTGAATGTAATCACAGATACAAAAACTGACATATTTGTTTGTAAAATGTCTCCGTTTGTCAAATCTTTATGTCAAAAGTAAAACAAAAAAAAAAAATATCTCTGCATTCTATTTCCTACTGTGATTGTTCATAGGATCCGTTTTCAACAGTTTTATAGAAATCCAACATATAGAATTTGCAGTTCCAGCTTAAGTTGCGGCCACATGCGTGGCACTCATCCAATACTACCAGCCATTCACTCCTCATTAAAATGAATAACATCTGACATGCCGCATTTGCTCCACTCAACAGCCTGACAAGTCTCTTCATTTCTTTCTTTGTTACTGCTGCACATCTGCTGGAAAAACAGGTCTGAGCCTGCTTAACAGGGCTGAGGCATTCTCACCGTAACTCAACAAGTTTCTTTTATATGGGTGTAACATGGGCATGGTTCCTGATCCTGCACTTTCACACATTGCTTGTGGCGTTTGCTGCCATGGACAGAATTTTGACATTTATGCAACTATTTTTATATAAAATAGGAAAAATATTCTTATTTTTCTCAAATTGAAATTCAGAAAATAAGCATATCAACACTCATTGAAGCATCCAGCTGCCTTCTGCCATTGTAGACTTTATGTAGGTAGTCCTGACAAAAATAAACCAAAAATACATTTTTTGTTGAGAAATACTAAGCATCTTTTTTATTTAATTCTGTGGACATTTTATACGTCACATGGTAAATTTCACAAGAACAAGTCTAATGCAATTACCAAATTACTACTAACATTACATTACCAAGTTACCTTTAGCACTTTATAAATCTGATGTAACAGATCCAGTATAAGATGTCCAGTAATAGTAGTCAGGGAATCGAGTCATGAAAATACTTTCAGCTTTGTTGTCTGTTTGCACTGTACATATACTTTTCACACTATCACGCTGACATGACAGCATCCAATAAAACACATTACAGTGATTCAGTCACCTTGCACTAATTCCTTACAGTTTACAAGCCTAATAGAACAGGTGTAACGGGAAGTGCTGATAGGTACAAACATACAGGTTCTGATGTTGGACATTTTGGCTGTACAAAGCTATCCCACTTCCTTAATGTAGACCTCATCACTGCATGATGTATGAAATGTGTTGTATTCATTTAGAGGAATCTCAGGTATCATTTCAAAGGAGTGCCATGATAATGAAGGAAAATTATGTGAATTTTAAATATTGACCCCATGCACTCATGGCCTATCCATTTTTTTTTTTTTTTTTTTTTTTAAAGTATACTAGTGGAAAGCACACTAAATGTCAGCAGTTTACTACTCAGCTTTTGAATTGGTGGAAAAAGTGCATTGGAGTGCTGAGTGCTCCCAGCTGAGCCCAGATTACTTTTCAGGCTGAAGGAAATAGCGCCAGTTTAACCAGTTTAAGTGTACTGGGTTTCAATTACCATCTATCCTGTGAGATGTGAGGTTTGCAGTCATTCTATTTCATAGACGATTCACACTCCATGACTATATTTCTGTATCAAACCATTATGGTTCAAGTTTATAACAGTTCCGGTATCACTTAGGATAATACTGCTAATGTTAACCTGTAGCGGTTTGCTTATTAAAGCATCAGAGCTATTAAGTAAATATGACATAGACAAATTAAAGTGCCCCAAAAAATTACAATGAACTGTTCAAAAATGCAACTTTGTTGGGAGAAAACAAGGGTTCTTTACCTTTGTACTTCGTCAGTTGTTTTCTTTTTAAATTGTAATAATAGAATATTAATAGAAGTCGATTGTGCACAACTGTGTATGTTTGAGCTCAATATATACACCCATACCATGTTACTGACATTTTCTTTTTCAAATCCTCTACTCTTTCAAAATCAAATGTTCAGGTCATACACCTTAAAATTCTATGTTTCATCTTCTAACACTTATGCACGATTGTAAAAGGATCTGTCGTAATTGCTTGGTAAAAGCCATCTTCTCCTGGGACGATATTTCCTTGTGGAGAAATACATTGTCTTCTGTTCAGTTCTGTGTTGGATCAGTTAAAGTTACCAAAAAAAAAAAAAAAATCCATAGTGAGCACTGTGATGGATTACATATCTCAAGCATGTTTCAAGTCTCTACAACTTGATTTTAATTTAGCGTACTGGAATGAACTGAAACCAGTGACAGTCTGGAAGGTAGGAAAAACATTTTGAAATTTACAGCTAAAGTACCAGTAGTATATATTTTGGGAAATGGTTGTTAGTTACATAATGCACATGTGGGTTGTATATATTGGGCATAAACATACCTGATCGCTGGTATGATCCTTTAACATAAGGTTGGATAAAATCATTTTTAAAATCTGGTTCCATTCCTCGGCCTTTACAGCATTTTGTCTCATCTTTTATAGCGTATACATTAATCAGCGTATTACTTTGACATCCTGTTCACCACTGTTGTGTCATGTAATTGGTTAATGTAAATACCTGTTTAATATTTGGTTAAACGCATTTTAGGTACTTGTTTTTTCCTTCTGCTCTGTTTCTACAGATTTTTGGCGTGGTCCAACAGCACTTTGTGACAGGGAGGTGTGGAGATTTGGATATAATAAGGGTGGAGGCGGGGCAGTGGCCTACTTAGACCTACAGATTCACGTGGGGAGCCCTCAGGAGGGTAACTGCGAGCAGCCATTTCACAGGCATTGAAAGGGTTTTTGTCAGTTTATAAAAGTGACATTTTATCCTTGAAGCTAATTAGCCTAAAATTAATTTCACAGGCCAACTTTTACAGCATCAGGGTCATTTGATCAGTCGTCTTGCTGCACATTTTTAGTGATTGGAGCAGTAAGGTCATTTGCTGGGAATGTCAGTTTTATTTATGGTGTTTAGTCAGTCATCTAAAGTTGTTATTTTTTGGGGCAATTTGTGTTTTCTATTTTACTGTGGCTGGACATTGATTCCAACCTCCCGATTCGATTTTGAAAAAAGCTTTGGTTAAATTCTTTGTCAGCCCTGCGATAGACTGGTGATCTATCCAGGGTGTACCCCNCCCATGACCCCCAACAGGACAAACGGGTTTAGAAAATGGATGGATGAATTCTGGAAATTTTTGTTAGAGTTTTGTCTTCAAAATTACATTATTGTTTAAAAAAAAGTGAAGACATTCTTTCAAAATGTGCTGTATGTTGAAAACTTTGAGTGTATTAAAAGAAACAGGTCCAGGTTAACCTTTGACCTTTGGGCAACTGCAGAGAGGCTCTGATGCTCTCTTTGACATGTCTACATAAAGCTTTGTGTAGCTACCTCACGAGCGTGTTTTCATGTGGGCACAAGGTGCCATGATTCCAGTATTTTAAGCATGTTCCTAAATCCCTCATTGTCCACAACGCAGTAAGGACACATATCCTTACTATAAAAACAGCAACGGGCTTGGTTATTTTTTGGCTGGAGATGAGGC
Source organism: Lucifuga dentata (assembly GCA_014773175.1). NCBI lineage: Eukaryota > Metazoa > Chordata > Actinopteri > Ophidiiformes > Bythitidae > Lucifuga > Lucifuga dentata. Next base: position 52,801 of record VXCM01004825.1, read on the forward strand.
AGATAGCAGCTCACCGGTCAATACATTTTCTACCATCATCTGTCTTCATTCAGGTGTCGGTGCTGCAGACTTCGCCGTGGCGGCATGATGCCTTGTCAAGCGGTTCCACAAGTTTGTTGTGTTGACGTAAAATTTTACTTCAGAACTACGTATTTTGCAAATGGCCTTACTTTTGTTGGGTTCGTTGGTGTCCTTTTGCTTTTGAAAGCCAAAATGTGTCCAAACATCTGCTCTAAAGGTGCTGAAGTCACTGGTACTATGTTGGTTTTGATACAAGCTTGGTTTTGCATGCTTTCCATAGTAGAATAGTCACGCTACGTCGCAGGGAACTTCTGCTACTAGCGTTACTTAAAATAATGCTACTAGCATTACTTGCGCTACTAGCATTACTTGCGCTATCAATATCGGAATTGTTTAAATTTGAATCGCAATTAATAAAAAAAAAAAAAAAATTGTTTTTTTTCCAGCCTCTTTACCTTTGTACACAGCTGCAACAGTGGCCATTGTGAGGTGATCTTAATGAGAATCAAATATTCTCTTAAGCAGAATAATGGTTGCTAAGTGATAAGGAAAGACTAATGTTTAAGAAACTGGTCCTGCGTTCCTAAGACATTTCGTGATCAAAGTATGTTGTTACAGTAGCTCTGGTGGACAAGGTGTCTCGCAAACTATTTCAGTTACTAAAACTTAATGATTTCTCATTAGGCAAGTGGAGCGAAAAGAGTATAGGTATACATTGATGCACTTGTGTTTGCGGGTGGGAGATCTCGTGTCCTCAAATCTCCCACTTGCATCTCCAACCTTGTCATTTTTCCGAATTTGTTTTGAAAAGAGAGATGCGCCGCTAAAGTTCAATCACCAACTCTGTCTTTGTGTGTCTTGATTCTCCTTGCAGCCTAACAATGAGTAGCAGTAAGGAAGATCTGGTCCAGAAAGCCAAGCTGGCAGAGCAGGCTGAGCGCTACGATGACATGGCAGCTGCCATGAAGTCCGTGACGGAGCAAAACATAGAGCTCACCAATGAGGAGCGCAACCTGCTTTCCGTTGCCTACAAGAATGTGGTATGCCATCCATCTTACAGCCCAATGAGTTCATTCCAGTTCCCTTTTTTTTCTAGCAGTATCTTTCTCTTATGTCTGTCACATTTTTTGGTAAGACGGTGGAGGTGGCGTGGCTTATGACCCTACAAACAGAATGGCTGACATTTTTGAAATGTGAATGTGCAGTAGTCTAACGCTGCTGTTATCCTGTCAGATATGAAGGAAAAACTGGAGTTTTTGAAATGTTTCTGAGCCGTCACATGGATTTACATCTCCATCAGCCACAGAATGATGCTTTTGTTGTCAAAAATACACATTGCCTAATGCCATTTCATATTGCATCTGATTAAAACCCCAGTGGAAATTTTACACGAACATTTACACAAAATTTCAAACAATTTTTTAGCTCAACGAGGCATATGGTCACATTGTTTTAATGGTGAAATATGCATGGTAATATAATATAATAATAATATAATAAATAATATAATATGTGGTAATATAATCCAATATAACTATGCTGCATTAAATTAAAAAACATTTTTAATGATAGTGTCGATTTGGCTGTGTGCAGTTGCTGTTGTACAGTGTACAGTGACTCACTGCTGTGATTTTTAAGTTGTTTTTGCTTACAAACATCTTAACCTCAAAGTTAGACTCGTGGTTTTTAATCATATTCAAAAAAATAATACCGGTATTAACATGAATGATATCGTAGCTGTAGACAAATATACAGGTCTGTCTTAACTTCTGTCTCTTCTCCAGCGTCTCTGCATCATTTCTCTTTCCTCTGTTTGATGTAAAAAAAAAAAAAAATTTCTGGGACTATGAGCCAGATAATCACTTATCAGACTTTTGATTTTGAGAGTTTTATAAGGAAAACCAGCGCCGAGTCTGAGTTTGGCTGATATTTATCACAGAAGTCTTTTTGCACAAAGAATTCAGGTTTTCTTTCAAAATTCCTGCAGGTTTTAAAGGACCATGGCAGCCATTTTGCATGTTTGAGCCAATATATTCAGTTTTCATAAACATAAGGTTACTGACAATCATTTCCCAAAGGATAAAACTGTATTTCAGCTTTCCTTTCCTGATATTTTGCAAAATTTCTTAAACTTTTAAAATTAAATATTCAAGCGATACACCCACCTTAAAAATCGCTGTTTCGCTGCTAATAGTTATCCTCATGAAGTCACGGTCATTTCAGTCTTTTGATAAACGCAGGTCTTCTTTTGGGACTATATTCCCTGGTGGAGACATACATTCACTCCGTACTTTTTANATAAACGCAGGTCTTCTTTTGGGACTATATTCCCTGGTGGAGACATACATTCACTCCGTACTTTTTATTGCGCTTAAAGACTAAAATTACGTAACTTCGAAAAAAAACCCTGAATACACGTCTTGTTCGTGATAATGGATTACCGATCCCAAGAACATTTCAAGCATCAACAAGTTGATTTTAATAGCATACCAGAATGAACTGAAACCAGTTGTGGTCCGGAAGGTAGGAAAAACATTTGTAATTCATCGTTCCAGTAGTATGCTTTGGGAAATGATTGTTAGTAACTTTACATGTATGAAAATTGAATATATTAAGCTCAAACATGCAAAATGACTGGTATGGTCCTTTAAAAAACAGTTTTGTTATGGTTGCATTGAAAGAATAATGTTATCCACTGACTTATTGCAAATAGACAGCAACAATGAGACAATTGAATAAAATAACACTATTTTCCTTTCATATCAGAAAGCATATAGTTCAGTCTACTTAAAAACCACCATGATGTTGCCAAATGTGTAGCAAAATTTTGCCCCAAATGGAGATCTCATAATCAAGGGTTTTAAATCATGATTAGAATTACAGTTACAGTGCCAGTATAAGACAGCGGCTTTTTTTTTTTTCTCATCTGATTTTACAGTGTTTGAGTTATTGTCCCTGAATAGCATTTTCACGGCGTTGTTATCGCTGCTAGGTGGGGGCCCGCCGCTCATCCTGGCGCGTCATCTCCAGCATCGAGCAGAAGTCTGAAGGGTGTGAGAAGAAGCAGCACATGGCCCAAGAGTACCGTTTAAAGATCGAGGCGGAACTCCAAGAGATCTGCAAAGACGTGCTGGTATGGAGGAGGGTGGGCAGAAAATGGGTGGGAAGATGGAGAGAAATGAAAATGAAGTGTGCAGGAAGGACAGGCGATGAGAGGTGAAGCACAGGGAGAATAGGAGGATTGAGACAGAAGGTGTAAAGAGGGTGTGGGTGTGTACACGTAAATGTTGCTCATCGCAGCAGTAATTCAAGACTTAGATGTTTTTGTGCTTTTGGCTCTCATCATCACAAGGATGCGACTGTATTTTCCCTGCTGGAATTTCCAAAAAAGCACAGAAGGAGTAAAACTGCAAAATGGGCAATTTTAGCTTAACCAAAGAACTCAAAGGCAAGTCGTAGGTGTGTAACAGACACGGGTGATTTTTGTGGGGAATGGATTTGGTGCCATGCAAGGACTCGATCATAAAGAATGCATTAATTTTTATTTTTTTGTCAATGACCATTACTGCTCGTTTGTCATTAAACTCGATTTGTGTGGTACTCTTCCATCTCTGTCTAAACCCAGAGGATCTGCTGCCCCGTTCTTGTGTTGACGTTTATGAAATGGTACTTTTCAGGGCCTGCTCGACAATTACCTCATCCCAAAAGCAGTTCCTGCAGAGAGCAAGGTGTTCTACCTCAAAATGAAAGGAGACTACTATAGATACCTGGCAGAGGTGGCCTGTGGAGACAGCAAGAAGGGTGAGTATCTGAATTTATCTGCTGGCAGTGTTTTATGTGTTTGAGCCCTGTATATACAAGTTATGTTACAAGCATTTCCCAAAACATGCTATGCTGTTGTTAAATTTTAGAATTCTTCTTCATACCTTCCAGGCTACCTTTGGTTTCAATTTGTTTCAATACGGTGTTTAAATCATACTAATCCAGTGAACATGGTTCTTTATTAAAAAAAAATTTGTCGAAGTAACTTTATTTAGCTGGACCAACATGGAGCTGCAAAATGTATGACTCCGCCAGGGAATATAGTCCCAGGAGAAGACGGCTTTTACAGAGAAATCAAAAAATCGACCATCCCTTCTACATTTGGATGAAGGTTTAAGCAGGCGAAACATTACATTTTATATTTTGCAAATATCACCTGAACATGTGGGCTTCAAAGATTAGGGGATTTAACAAAGTAACAGGAAAACTAAAATATGGTTTTATGTTTTGGGAGAATGGTTGTCAGTGTCATAATGTGTATGCGGTTCTTAGTTATTGGGCTCCATCGTGCAAAATCATTGGTTTGATCCTTTAAGCCTCTCTGAAAAGTCAACTCATCTGAAAAAAGAGAGATTTACTTATTAAATAACACTAGAGGGCAGAAAGACTCGCAGCCCTGTGTGTGTGTGTTTATCCTATCGTGTTGTTATTGCTCACATTAGCAGTAACATTACATTAGTTATTGACAGCCTACAGTACAAAAAAAACCCAGCAAAACCAGTCTCTCCTTTTCAGCTCAGAGTTGTTTCACGTCGGCCGTGCGGGCGTTGCTTTTGTCCTGTCAGTCCACAGACATGCAGAGAACAGGTTTGGGTGGGGGGGAACAGCGCTGTGTTGCACTGAGCCTGCAGGTCAGGTCGGGGTAGGACGTTCAGCACCTTACCTGCCCTCCACAGGAGTGAGAGCAGAGTCTGGTATCTGGAGGGGCGGAGGGTGGGGAGTCGAGGGATCATATATGTGTGCTAAAGCGGGAACAGCCTGAGGCTCTGTGTCATTTCATCAGCCCACACAACTCAACAAGCAGGCTGCAGAGCTCGCTGCCCATGAGGGTGGGGTAGGGATGAAATCTAGATGTAACTGGGTGTAAGTTGTCCCTGGGTGGGTGTGGGTNGTGGGGTAGGGATGAAATCTAGATGTAACTGGGTGTAAGTTGTCCCTGGGTGGGTGTGGGTGGGTGGGGGCACGGCTCCAATCTGATAGAGGGACCGGCCCAGAGCAGACAGAGGAAAGGCCAGACTGGAGCTCTGCTGACTGAGAACCGTCAAGCCAGATCGGTGTGGGGAACAGGGAACGATCGACGGGCATCGGCCATCAGCACGGCGGCTCGGTGTCGTGGAAAACAAAACAACGTGCAGCTTAGATGAGTCAGCAGCGTTGGGCGTGAATCTGACTGTGAGTGGGTTTGTCTGCCCACACGCCCAATTACAGACCTACGTTTAATCTATTACATCTCACGCACAGAACGCGTCATTAACACCCCGACGTCGCTAGGTGCTAGTGCAGCAGGGAAATCATGCAAAAAAAAAAAAAAAAAAAATTGGTGTTTAACGCAAAAATCTGACTGACTGCCATTTGTGTTGTTTCAGAAATTGTGGAAGACTCTCAGAAGGCCTACAAGGATGCTTTTGAAATCAGCAAGGCAGAAATGCAGCCAACACACCCCATCCGGCTGGGCCTCGCCCTCAATTTCTCTGTCTTTTACTACGAAATCCAGAACTCTCCCGAACTGGCCTGCCAACTGGCCAAGCAAGTGAGTGCACATATACACACACACACAGACAACACACACAGTACTAGTAGTAGTTTATTCCCTTTCTCATAACAATATAGCAATAGAAAATACAAATTTAAAAAAAAAAAAAAAAAAANAAAAAAAAAAAAAAAAAACATCAAATAAGACACAAGCTCCAAATGGTATTCCAGCTACAGCTAACATACATAATTTTTTTTTTTCTCATTATAGAACCTCGTCATGTCCCAACAGCCTCACACAAGCTCATAACGTGACTAAGACTTTCCTGTCAGTGGCTGTGAATAATGAACTGAGATCATTAGTTACGCTCAGATTTTTTGGCTGAATCTCTATCGTTCATAGGAGTTCATGTTGTTCATCCTGTCTGCCGGCGATACATGAGTACAAGTGTTGCTCTGCTGGAGCATGACTCCATCTTCCTTGTTCTGTGAGGAAGCTGTGTGACGAGAGGCAGAATTTTGTAAATGTAAATCTTAATCTCTCCTTGATGTAATGTCTAGTGTTTCTATACAGAGGATGGACAGTAAATTGTGGATTTAATTCACGGTATGTTTTATACTCGCCTCCTTCTTTTGTCTCCACCATTTGTATCATCTGTTCTCTTATCAGCATTGATGTCATTTTCCACCTGGAGCAGGCGTGAGTTCACTGCACGGTTCTCAAGACGAGTTAAACTGAGCACAAAACCCAAAGGATCATCACAAATATTCCGGCTCACTCTCATCTCGTAGAGGAATTTTAGCCTGTTTTTTCCTCTCACCAAATCATGCGAGGATGAGAGTCCTGCTTCCAACAAATGTATCAAGTTAGGAGTGGAGCTTCTTACACCTAACAAAGCTTTCACCCATATAAAGGAATTAGACACACACTTTTTCTTTTCATTTTTTATAAGAGTGCTGGATTTGAATGTCTCAGGTTAGCTGTGGACAGATGGCACTTGCCTGGCACAAACAGCCAGGATGGATCAGCGTCTTCCTGTCAGACACGCCTGTCAGGCCTGTCAGGCCTCTGGCAGCCACTATTTTTTACAAAGGCCTTTAATTCTGGCTGTCTGAGAAAACAAAGGGTTTCCTAAACGTTTGTGCATTCAAGTTCATGTTGAGCGCCTCAAAGGGTCGCATATTCACACATCATCAAATGTTTCAAACTATGCCGACTGTCCTTTTTTTCAAGTCTAACTCTAACGGAAGTATGCTGCAGACGCCACGACCTTAGATTTTCTGAGTGCTTGGCGCTGATGCGACTCCGTTCTCTGCATCCCTTCTGCAGGCTTTTGACGATGCAATCGCCGAGCTGGACACCTTGAATGAGGACTCGTACAAAGACAGCACTCTGATCATGCAGCTACTAAGGGACAACCTCACTGTGAGTAACCAAAGCGTGAGCCACAAAGAAACTGTCACGCTTCTTAAAGGATCATTTAAAGGATCACTTAAAGGATCTTAAAGATTCATTTGCATGTTTAAGCGCAATAAACACTTCCCATACATGCGTTGCGTTGCTGACGATTTCCAAAATGTAACGCCATATTTTAGTTTCCCTGTTATATTACCAAATCTCTGAAACTCTCAAAATCAAACATTGAGGTGATGCACCCACTTTAAAACTCAATGTTTCACTTTCTAACACATATGCCAGAATGTAGAAGGTACAGTCATTTTTCATTTCTCTGTAAAAGCCGTCTTCTCCTGGGACTGTATTCCTTGGTGGAGGTATACATCGTCTTCCATGAGGCTCCGTGTTGGACCAGTTACATAAAGTTACTTCGACAAAAAAATGTAATAGATGTCGTGTTTGCTGTGATGAATTACTTATAAGAAACGAGTTTCAAGTCTCTACGAGTTGATTTTAATAGTTTACTGAAATTAACTGAAGCCAGTGGCAGTCTGGAGGGTAGGAAAAACAATTCTAAAATTTATTACCAACACAGTACATTTTGGGAAATGGCTGTCAGTAACAAACGTGTAAGTGGATTGTGCATATTGGGCTCAAACATGCAAAATTGCCGGGATTGTCCTTTAAATGTAATCATCAGCTTACAGTAGGTGAAACTGTCTTATTTTGTAATGACTGGCCACTTATGAACTTCCATAATTTTTCAATACATTCTACTGGAACATGTAGATGAATAACGCACATACCAAATTAGAGCAATTTGAACATTTGGCTTTAAGGAACATGCCACCACTTTTTGCATGTTTGAGCCTAATATATTCAATTTTCATATATGTAAGGTAACTGGCAACCATTTCCCAAAGGATGAAACTGTATTTCAACTTTCTTGATATTTTGCAAAATCTCTTAATCTTTCAAAGTCAAATATTCAAGCGATACACCCACCTTAAAATCGATGTTTCGCCAGCTAATAGTTATGCAGCCTTATGAAGTCAAGATCGTTAAAATGTTTCGATCAACACAGGTCTTCTTTTGGGACTGCATTTTCCCGGTGGAGATATACATTGACTCCGCTCTTTTTATTGTGCTTAAACTCTAAAATTACAAAACTTAGAAAAAAAAAAAAAAACCTCAACACACATTTTGTTCATGATGATGGATTTATGTATTCCAAGAATATTTCAAGTATCAACAGATTGAATTTAATAGCGTACCAGAATGAACTGTAACTAATGGTGGTCTGGAAGGTAGGAAAAACATTTTTAATTCACTGTTCCAGTAGTATGCTTTGGGAAACGATTGTTAGTAACCTTGTGTGTATCAAAATTGAATATATTAGGCTCAAAGATGCAAAATGGCTGGTATGGTCCTTTAAATTGCAGCAACATGATTGTGATGATGCAGATTGAAAATTTCCCAAAAATAGTTTTTTTTTAGTCCAATAAATGTAGTTTGTGCTGCCTTGGCACTCCCGTCATGCTTTTNTTTTTTTTTTTTTTTTTTTTTAATTGTCATTCTCTCTCCCTGCAGCTGTGGACATCAGAAAACCAGGGAGATGAGGGTGACGCCGGCGAGGGAGAGAATTAGAGCAAACTTCACTGTTACCCCAAACTCACTCTCTTCTACTTCTTCTTTCTCCTCCTATCCCTTTTCCTCTTTTCTTTTTTCGTACACACAAATGCCCGTTCATTCACTCATCTTACCTTTCAGCCCAGCATCTGACTTCCCTTCTGTATGACCAGCAGCATGAATAGCACCAGACCTTTTCAAACAAATGAGCGTGATCCCTCCATACATCCCTCCCTCCTCCCTCGCTTCATCATGGCACTCTGAGACTAAACTGCTCACCAGTCTAGCTATACAACAGCCAAGAAGGGCTTTAATCCAAAACGACGTCTTTTGAAATAACAAGCCACATTCCCTCTGTCTTTTTCTGTTCCTTCTGTTCCATCCTTTCGCTTCCCTCCTTAATATTTCAGTGCATCCTCTCGCCCTCCTGTCTGTCTCTAGTGAGTTGATGCATTTATGCAGTCGTCCTTCCCTCTTTTGGATTTTTCTTAGTGTACTGGCAGATTGGATGGTTTTATTCCACTTTAAAGAAAACAACAAAAGGTTATTAAACTGTCCGTTTATTGTCAACAAACACTGTGATGCTTAGTTTTTCCTCCACTTCGCCGCCAGAAAACAGTGAGTGAATCTACGACAAATATATGTGTATATATACGTATACATATGTGTATATATACGTATATATGTATATATATATGTATGTATATATACGTATGTATACGTATGTATGTATGTATACGTATATATGTACGTATATATGTATGTATACGTATATATACGTATGTATATATATACGTATATATATATACGTGTGTATATATACACACACATATATACGTGTATATATATATCCATTTTAGAAGGGGTTGAACCTTTTAATTTGTGTTGCTTTAATGTTTGATGGATAGTGCTGCTCTGCTGAGGTTTATACAGAAGGGTCCTACAAGGCTGTATTGTGACACTGACTAATCCAAAAACAATCACACACACAAAAGCCATTTACTTTCCAATACGCAACTGTAAACCAGATCCAAAGGGACCTGTGGTTTATTTTATGCCATTCCACATATTTCCAGTTTCAACAGGAAAAAAAAAAAAAAAAAAAAAATGAAATGGGAAATGATTTGAAACCAGATCACATTCCATCAGAAAGTTTGAGACCTTTTCCCGGCTAACGGGACCTGTTTGCTAGCTTACTTAGTGGACCATCCTTCTGTGGATCATCCACCTCAACATCACTACTGCTGTCCTGTATCTTTACTCCTTAACATGTCCACTTCCTGTTGTGATTGTGTTTTTTTTTTTAAAAAGCGCGGTTATAACAATTTTTTGGGGGGANACTTCCTGTTGTGATTGTGTTTTTTTTTTTAAAAAGCGCGGTTATAACAATTTTTTGGGGGGATGGGGTTTGAAAACTGTACAATTGTGAGCATTTTTAGAGCTTGACTGTAAATCTCTCCTCTGAAAAACGTAAAGGTTGGTTGATGTTAGCTCTAAAACCTGCTTGAGCAGAAAGCTCGAAGCCATTTTATTAAGTCGTTGATGTTTCTGTTTTGCATTTTTGACTCAGATTTTTCTTTTGGTACTCTTCTGTACTGTTACTGCTTGTGCTGACATGGCTAGATGTGCCGGGTGTTTACGCTCACTGCGAACAAGAATGCACGCTTTCACACATAATCATTTGTCAGAATGTTAACCTACCACGAGCATGGAGTGGGTATTTTTGTACTCGAAGCAGAGCAAAGGGGTCTGAACTGTTAGAAAAAAAAAAAACTTGGTGTGTCAGAATCCAACAACCTGACCAAAGACTTTATTGGGATAAAACCAGTCGGTCTGACGGGGTTTTTTTTTTTTTTTAAATTACATTATGAATTAATCTGTGATCTTAAGGTACAATCAGCCGATCACCACTTATGTGGAAACGAGAACTTAATTGAGAAACATCCCGTAGAACGCTTCAGCTCCTCTAGGTGTCTGTTGTAACAATCTTTAGTGTCACGAGGTCTTCAGTGAACATAGAACTTTAAACGACATTTAACGGTACACATTCAATGTTTCTGGCTGTAAACGTGAAGAAATCAGATTCCACACTTGTTGTCATGTCCCTGGTTACATGTTGACCGACATGTTGAACAAAGTTGCCATCTTCAAAAGTCATCTGGGCTACAAAGTCCTTTGAGCTTTAATTTTCTTAAAACAAATGAAAACAAAACTGATCTGGCAAGTTCTTCAAACAAGTTAATTTGTATTGAATTGTACACTTTTTAAAAAGAAAAAGAAAAGCGTAGTTGAAAGTTCATTGGTGAGTCGGTTCGCAACGCGTCTTCTCAGCGGTCGGAATAGTTGAGCAAACAATTTTTCTTTTCCAATCAGTGTCACAATAACCGTGTTGTCAACCGCCTCAACATTCCGATCCGTAGATGTAGAAAAGTCACTTTTTTTTTTTTTTTTNCTTTTTTTTTTTTTTTCTTTGCTGAGACACTTTTCCTGCACTGAAGTTTAAAAAGAAAAATTCCTCCCTGTCGGCCTTTTGTCTTAAGCAGAATTCAGTTATTCTACACTTTATAAGGAAAAAATGATCCCATGCAGTAGTGAATGTGGCACCGAGCCTGTCTGTATATCTGGTTTCTCAAATAATTTTGTTTTTATTGACCAGTATTCTACTTAAAATAAACTGTTTAAAAAAAAAAAAAAAAAAANAAAAAAAAAAAAAAAAAAAAAAAAACCTTAATACCTTTCCCTCTCCTGGTTATTGTAATACTAGATTTGTGTCTGTCTTTTAAAAACTTCCAATTCTAGTTTTACCTTACATGTTATAAACGGGACAAAATGTAAGACAGTTTAAAGTGAAATAAAGGTTTTATCAGTTCTGAATCATTCCTGTCCTGTTTATTCCAGCTGATGACCTGTTAGTTCCACAATACACTCAATAAAATTGCCTTTTTTTCTTCTTTTTTTCAGAAAATCAAGCATTGGAAGATTTTAGTGCAAAGAAAATAAAATACAGTGATAACCAGATACATCAAATAAATAATGGAATGCTGTTTGACCATAAATTCATAGCTTTGATGATGGCTTGATTTATTTTGTGCAGTCATCTCAAGAGTTTCTATACAATCTAGAGAAATTTCCCACAATTATCTAGAATCTTACATAAAATGTGGGAAATTTTAATCCCATTTCTCCTGAAGAATGTTCCAGAGCTGTTTGACATTGGCTGGTTTGTCTGCTTTTGACCTTTCAATCCCACCAGTTCAATGGGAGAGAGGTGTGGTGGCCAAGAAATGAGAGTACAAGACATTTGCTATAACAGCTGCACCGCAATAATTTGCTATTTCAGCTGCATTCTGCAGAACCCCTCATATGATGTCCAGTGAGGAAAAAAATGGATGTCATGGTCAGATAGTATGAATTCCTTCCCACACTTCATTAATATGTGCACAGGTTTATTATTTGTTCTCTCATTTGAGTTCAATTGTGGCAACATTTTACCAGTTTGTTCCTTCATTTCTTTGAAATTGTGGCTGCGTTTTACCAATTTGTTCCCTCGTTTGAGTGAAATGGTGGCCGTGTTTTAATAATTAGTTCCCAGGGGCAGTGGTGGCCTAAAGGTTAGATGAAGCAAACTTGTGACCGAAGGGTTGCCGGTTCAATCCCCGGACTGGCAGGAAAAATCTGGGTTG
>VXCM01004826.1:2963-27635 GCA_014773175.1 Lucifuga dentata
GAGAGAGAGAGAGAGAGAGAGAGAGGATGGCTCAGGATGAGACAGGAACATGGCATCTATAGAGGACATGAGAGTGTAAAAGCTATTTTTGGTGGAATGGGAACATGCCATTGGAGGAGAAAGCAGCAGCTCCAGAGTTTAAAATACTCACTTATTAACAGGTATAAAGTCATTTTTACAGTTTCAACTTTAATTGAATTTGTTTTTCATTTGCCAGCGAAAATTTCTTCCATGATTTTTTTTTAATGCAAACAAATGACAAAAACATGCAGAATGGGAAGATTAAACATTTTTGTTGTTTTATTTTTCTTATAATTACATCTCAATATGAAAGGAGTGTGAGCTGAACGTTGCCAAACATTGCCAGCTTTAAAACTTGAGGTTGACACCTGTATTACTGCATCCAGTAAGACAAACCCAAAGATCCTGAACTGACCTGGAATTTTCCAGGTCAGTTCAGGATCTTGTTTTTCATTGGTCCTTTGATTCTGTAACATGTTGATGTCAGCATGTAACAAGTGTGAATTTACCTGCTGACACACGTGATTAGACACACCAGCAACTACAAGGCTAGCAGTCTGTTTTACAGTCTGTAGGTGTTGCCAACTCCAGCTTGATGCAGCTGGCCAATCAGAACAGAGAAACTTGTTCACACTCAGTGTGCACACCAGTGAGAATAGAAGCATACCATATTATAGATACAGTACATACATATAAGGAAAGGCAAGGCAAATGTATTTATATAGCAGCATTCGAACATGGAGGCAATTCAAAGTACTTTACACAAACAAAATGCATTAAAACAACATTTAAAAGACAATAAGAACAAAATAAAGTAACATTTAAAAAAGATGAATAAAATAAGATCAAATAGAAAAATAAAATAAGATCAAATAAGATAAAAAAAGAAGATAAAATCAATCAAATCACACACACACACACACACATACACACAACACATATATATACACATATATATGTATATACATATATACACACATATATGTGTGTATATATACATACGTATATATACATATTTAATATAAATTTATTAATTAGTTAATTTTTTTTTCCTGGCAGAAACAGTTTGGCACAGATAAAGTGGTGTGTTTTATGTTTACATTTTGAGGAGCAAACCAAACCTCCACATCATCTAATCACAGCTCCGCCCACACTGTTTGACTGACAGGCGCAGAGCAGAAACACCACAGAAATCCTTGTTTAGCAGCAAAGCGTTTTAAAAGCAGGAGCGTTAGCACTTTAAGGGTTCACAGTGTCTCTCTGAAGGTTCCTCAGTGGCATGTCTTCACTTTTCATTGACCACATACCAAAGAGATCTGATGACAATGCTGTGAAGGCCCGGCAAGCTGAGGCAAATACTGAGAGAGAGAGAGAGAGAGAGAGAGAGAGAGAGAGAGAGAGAGAGATACAAGGAGAGAGAAAGAAAAGACATGGAAAGAGAAGACAATTGAGGAAGAGTAGTGAAGAAAGATGACAGATGAAAAGAAGAGAGGGTGAAAAGTAGGTGGAGAAAGCTATGTGGAGAAGACAAAAGGGGAGAAGAGGAGGAAAAACAAGAAATGAGAGATGAGAGAGATGAGAGGAGGATGAGGAGGAGAGATGAAAATGTGAGGGGATCAGAGAATAAAAGGATGGATGGACAGCGAAATAAGAAAATGGGAGAGGAAGTGAAGAGGAGATGTGAAGAGAAAAATGTTGAAATTTGGTCAAGTTAGTTGCACACATACTGATCTTGCAGTCACACGGTCTAATAGTTTGCACATGCAGTTTTTGTGCCATATTTTACGTATATTTTATTTTAAAAAGTCACAACAGTGGAGGGAGAAAAAAACGTCTAGGTTAAAATGTTCTGGATCAGAAGTGCCACAGTGCTTTGGTTGTAAAAAATATTTATTTCTGGATGCATTAGCTTTCAAACAGGATGCATGTTTGTTATGACTGTGCATACTGGCATGTGTGTATGTGAGTGTGTGCATCAAGTAAAGGCCAAGCTGGAGATCTGTTACACCAGCTGGAGTAAAGGAGGTTTATTTAAAGATAGAGGGCCACAAATCAACATTAATGTGTCGGAAGAGTTAGGGGTTGGTGGACTATTTACATATCAGTACAGAGCTTTGTGCAGATCTGAAAAACATCCTAGAAACACAGAAACAAGTAAAGTATTTCATGCCGGCAATAATATAAAATCTCTTTAACACTCAGAGACAACATCCTCTGAAAGAGTTGAATTTTTTAATTGGAAAAAAATAAATGGAATATTAAAAAAGAACACATTTCTTCATTTTATAATAAAAAACCATTTTTTTTTTCTAAGCAGAGTGCTGATGAGATGATGTCATTTTAGGAAAACCCAGAATTTCTCTTCTTCGTTGGTTGCTTCATCAGATTTACAATTTGTTTTTCTCACAGACTTGTTTATTAAGAAAATAATCCCTGCAGATAATATGATTCTCACTGCTATTTTAAGGATTACTTAGAGATAGTTGGAGATATTTGGAAATTGCTACCCCAGCTTTTAAAGGACAGTACCAGTGATTGTGCATGTTTGAGGCCAATATATGCAACTCAAGTACTAGTTACTGACAACCATTTCCCAAAATATACTGTGTAGAAATTAACTGCAAATTATACTGTGTAGAAGTAAATTTTATGATTTTTTTCCAACCTTCCAGACTGCCATTGGTTTCAGTTCATTTCAGTACGCTACAACAACTTGTACAGACTTGAAATGCATTTGGATAAATGATCAGTCACGTTGAACAACATGTTTATTAAGTTTTTTTTTTTTTATGGAAGTAACTTCATTTAACCAATCCAACACGGAGCTGCACGGATGACTATGTATTTCTCCGCCAATAACTATAGTCCCAGGAGAAGACGGCTTTACCGAGAAATTGAAATGACCGTGTCTTCTACAATCGTGCATAAGTGTTAGCAGGCGAAACATTGAATTTTAAGGTGGGTGTATCACCTGAACATTTGATTTTGAAAGATTATGAGATTTGAAAAAACAACAGGAAAACTAAAATACGGCGTTATTTTTTGAAAATTGGTTGTCAGTAACATGTATGCAGGTTGTGTATATTGGGCTTCAATATGCAAATTTACCAGTATGGTCCTTTAAGACTCCAACCTTCATGTCCTGTGCATCTCTAAAATGTCTGCCCACCTCCATTTATCTCCAGATTAAGATCACCACCATGAGTGACATTAAAAACCGATGGCAGCAGTGGTCAGATCAGCACATAGAGGGCCAGAAGCTCAACCCCTTCAGCGAGGAGTTCGACTATGATTATGCCATGGCCCAGCGCCTCCACAAGGGCGACGATGGCTACGGACGACCTAAAGACGGCTCTAAGACAGCCGAGAGGGGCGACCGGGCCCAGAAGCATATCTACAGGGAGATGGAGGAGATGGTCTGGATTATCAGAGACATGGGCTTTAAGGACAAGCAGGGAAGGACCATTGTCACCTTCGGCCGTCTCTTTGACCGCTACGTGAAGATTTCGGATAAGGTGGTGGGTATCCTGCTGCGCTGCCGCAAGCATAAAATGGTGGACTTTGAGGGAGAGATGCTGTGGCAAGGTCGGGACGATGATGTCATCATTACAGTGAGGGACTGAGGACAGACTGGATGTCTTGTATGTCTTACAGATTAGAGCCTAAGTAATCAAGGTGCAGAGAGCTGAGAGAAACATTTACAAAAGGCATCACACACACTCTGCTGATATCACTTCATTAGTATAACTTTATACGCAGTTTGACTGTGACAGCACACACACACACGCGCGCACGCACGCACACACTCATTAGTTCTTCTTGACAGGTCGCCATGTGAAGGGATACTATCTTTAGCATGCTAACCATGCTCGCCTTGCTAGCTATGCTACATGCTACAAGCCAGCAGAATCCACACGCAGTGTCAGTCATGTTAGAAAGCTTTTCTCATCTGAACTTCCAGCTTTACCTGGTAACTTACCAACACGCTTCAGACGGTCTCTGCCTGACCTCTTAGCTTGCTTGTAATCAAGAGTGTCAGGATTTATTTATTTAGTTAGTTATAAAATATTGTAACTTTATGATTTATTTGATAGATGGCATTGAAGCAAACAATCTCTGATGACCAAAAACCCAGTGCTGTCACGAGTAGAACTAAAGCTAAACAATCAAATTAGATCCACTATAATCAGGATCATTTCCCTGCATTATGGGGTTATTTTATTGCTTTCAGTTTGGAAATAATAGTTTTATTTGTGAATAATTTGGTGTTGAGTCAATATATAACACGACTTCCTAATGCATGCAAATGAGGTAATTAAATTGTGGCCGTACTTAGTGTGGCTATGAGTTTTTACTGTGTGGGAACTACTTCATTATAAACATAAAGAACCTATTCTTATGACCCATAAATGTCTGCACTTAATCCGTAATGTCTTTTTCTGAAATATTTCATTGTTGATTGTGACAAAGTGCAATACATTTGAACTCAATGGTTTCTAACAGTCTCTAGCTGTTTCAAAGCGGTTACCATAAAGTTCATTACAAGTGCGCAATCAATTTGTAGGTGCGGCTAGGCTAGGTTGTATTATTTTTATAATTAAGTCGCATTAATAACTTGCTTTAAGAATCTCGTTCTCATACAGTAATAACTTGCAGCCACACTATGTGTCTCCTGGCCACAATTTACGTATCTCATTCCCACGCATTAAGTCGTGGCCAAAGGATATTAGGTTGTTCACACACATTAGCAACTCGTGGCCACGCGTTATATTTTTTATTACAAATGTCATGGCCCTGGGCTCTGCATGTGATTATTGTAATGAACTTTACTGTTATGAGTTTGAGAGACTCTTGTGTTTTTGGTTTATGTTTAACGTGTGGCATCATAATTTTGATGTAAACTGTTGTATAATGAAATGCCTTTTACCTCATTTTAACAGGAAATATTGTCCACTTTATGAAACCTAGGTGCTTAAAATATGAACATTTTCTTCTTTCAAAGTGAGAGCATGTGAGTCTTCTTACAGAAGGACTATTTTGTAAATGTGTTAAAAAAAAAAAAAAGACTGGAGGGTGGTGTGGTGTTCAGAGAGTGAGATTATTGTAAATATAAATGTTTTTTTTTCATTAGCTGTAGCATCAAAAGTGAGATAAAGTTTGTTATTTTGTGCTGTGGTCAATCTGTTAACATACTTTAAGATTCAAATCAATAAACAAATTCACTATGTGTGAGATCAGATCAGAGTTTGCCATTTAGATAAACTGACCAATCAACCGTGAGCTTAAATATCAAACTATTATTGATCTATCTGTGGTAAATACAGTTTAAAACATTGCACATATTTCATACTGATGAAATTTATCACCAGGACCACAACAGGTCTTAATTTTTGCGTGACGGTGTGTTTTATGAATTGCTTCCCAGACTTGTAAAATAAAGAAATACTGTAGTAACAATTCTTTCAACACAAATACTAAAAGATGCTGCTAACAACCATTTAAGAATGAGGGAACATGGCTGCTGATGATGATATTTGCCCTTATTGACACACAATATCTCCGCCATTACAAAACTGCTGATATGACAACAAATACACAATGGATATGACTTTAAAACAGAATGAGGTTTTCTTTTTGTTATTGTGTTTTAGATATTGAAAACTAATTGCCAACTATGTCATACATAAGAATTAGGATCCAGGATTTGAAATGTTACGTTTGTGCTGTTTTTGCTATTTATTTATTTATTTATTTATTTATTTATTTATTTATTTACATAGTAAGCCCCTTATAGAGGACAACAAATGTTTGAGAATATGTATTACCATAATAATTTTTTTCTATTTTCTCCTATCTTGTATTTAAGAAGATGGAGAAGCAGGAAAGGAAACTTCTTATGGTTGTGAGGATTAGTTCTTAAATGCTCCCAGGTGATCTCATCCATTGATGTTAGTTTGGTCATGATGAAGTCACTTCCCTCTGAAAATTCCACAGACCTGCTAAAAATCCACACAAAGTCTCCAGAAGTTCACACAAGGCCCTTTAAGCACCAGCTGATTCTGCATTGAGACAGTCTGAAGCCCTTGTGGACTCAGCAGAGTTCCTCCTTTTCCTTTTACTATGCTGTCCTCTGCCATCAGCAAGAAACTGGACAAGAGAGGAGTGGAATGAAGTAGAGGAGTGGAGAAAGTGGGACATCTGCTACTGATGAAGAGGCCCAATCATGACAAAAACCAGGGGTAGAAAGTCACTAATTACAAATATATACAGATGGTGAGGAAGAAGGAGAAAGGGGGAGGTCGTGGACAAGAAGGGAATGTAGAGGAGGAAAGGTGGAGAATGATGGAGAAAAGCATTGTAGAAAACATGAAAACATCATATAAAGGACAATGCTGGTGATTTTGCATTATATATATATAATAATGCAATGTATATATATATATATATATATATACAACCACATACATGTTNGATTTTGCATTATATATATATAATAATGCAATGTATATATATATATATATATATACAACCACATACATGTTACAGTACTGAAAACATGGTACTGGAGCGGTAAATTTTAGATTTGTTTTTCCTTCTGCCAGGTTTCAGTTCATTCCAGTATGCTATTAAAATCAACTGGTAGAGACCTGAACCATGCTTGAGATAGATCATCCATCACAGCAAACACAAAATTGTATTATTAAGTTTTTTTCAAAGTAACTTTATTTATCCGGTCTGACATAAAGCCACATGGACCACAATGTATGTCTCCGCCACAGAATATAGTCCCAGGAGAATACGGCTTTTACCAAGATATTATACACAACCATCCCTTCTTCATTCAAATGTACGTGTCAGTAGGTGAAACACTGAATTTTAAAGTGGGTGTATCACTTGAACATTTGATTTTGAAAGATTTGGGGATTTGGCAAAATAACAGAAAACTAGTTTTTTTTTTTTTGGAAAATGGTTGTAAGTAATATGTATGTGGATAGTATTTCTTGGGCTTAAAACAAAGTAATAGTTAAACAAAATCACTGGTATGGTCTTTTAAGAAAACAGGATGTCACAAAAGGAAAGGAGGAGGTGAAGGTGTGAAGGAGGAAAGACAAATTGGAGGAAACTGGAGAAAGGACAAATAGAAAAGAGGTGCTATTAAAAAAAAAAGTGGAGGAAAGAAGACAGACAAGGGTACATTTGTGAAATTTGGGAGTCATCCTATAGAATTCAGCAATGTCATGCAGCACAGCAGGGGGCGCTACAGCGACAGCCTGCCAAGCAAAGCCTCAGATACAGAAGAGGTGTCAAACATTACATGTCTCATGACTCCATCTTGTTCCTATATAAAGGCAGAGTGTTGCTGAGGCAAAACATTCGGCTGTTTGGAATTATAATTTTCCCTGTGGAGAAAATGATTTATGTCTCTGTTTCCATTTGCACTGTCTGAGGTCTCTTGCTGCGTTATCCAATTTTGGAGTGTGAGTTTGTATTTCTATGTGTGTATGCAAGTCACGCTGGCACTTCTGTGTGTCTGTGGATATGTGTGTGTGTGTGCGTGTGTGTGCACGCGCAATGTCTTCCCTCTGTCAGTATGTGCATCTGCATGTAAGTCATGCCTTTGCTTGTCTGTGTGTGTGTGTGTGTGTGTGTGTGTGAGNGAGAGAGAGAGAGAGAGAGAGAGAGAGAGAGAGAGAGACTGTGACAGAGAGGAAAGGAAAGGTGAGAGTGAGAGAAGGTGAAAGAGACAGAGACTGTCCATGAAAGAGAAAGAGGAAAGGAAGAGACGCTGAAAGAGAGAGAGAGAGAGAGAGAGAGAGAGAGAGAGAGTAAGTGTGTAATGGGGAGAAAGAGGCAACAGTGAGGAGATACCCATGATAGACAACGTGAGGGAGGATAGGTTAACAGACAGAAATGATGAAAAAGACGGGGGGGNGCATGACGGGCAGATAAAGTGAGAGAGCGGTGGAGAGGCAGAGGGTGAATTCTGTCTAGACAGACAGGTTAAAGCTGTGTGTGTTTGGTTTTCCATAGTTGCTGACTGTCAAACAAAAAGAACCCCTTCTTCTCTCCTCTGCTTCTCTCCCCATCTCATTCTCTTCCTACACCATTCCTCTTATTATGTTGTTCTTTCTCCTTCCCTGTGCTACCTTGCTTTCTTCCCTTCACTCTATTCTTGTCTGTTCCCAAAAGAGCCATGCAGGTTATTACATTCAAGCACCACCATATTAAAGGAATGCACCAGGTTTTCAGGAAAAATTTTAGGAAATTCAGTGATTTGTCAATTTCCATCCAGATGTCAAAATCATCCCTGTGACTGCTACGTAATGAATGAATGAATGAATGAATGAATCTTGATTCATGTGTCCTGCCTTCATGGTGCACCCCACATGGGGTTACAGGATGCAGTCACATAAAGTAATTTAACATGTCCGGTTCCATACACTTATTTGCAGACGGTCTTCAATGGTACAGTGCATTTTTTTTCCTCATATCTTATGCTTTCTCCACAAAATAGGTAAATGAAAAAATACTTGTTTCACAGACTTTTTAGGATATTATAGTCATCCATGAAAAAATAATTACATCCATCATGATTACTATTAGGCTAGTTCTTGGGACATGATACCTAGGACAATAAAGAATAAAATGTGTTTCATTTTCAACTTCATGTAAATCACAAAGCCTGTTTTGCTCTTCAGTTCTAACAAAATGACCTGTGTTCCAAATGTAGAGTAACACTCTCATTCTCAACTGAGCACACAAAGATCTCTTCCTTTTAGATAATTAAATTTAACATAATTCTCCATACAGAATTTTTAATAAACTTTTTAATAAATGGTACGTTCTGAGTTTAGGTTTATGCCAGATCTCACATGACCATTTATTCTTATACTCTTGAAAGAATTTCTGCATATTAACATCTTAAAGAGGACATATTATGATAAACTAAAGCCATATGGTATCGCAATTAATGGTTGCATTGACGGATTCAGTCGTTATGTGCTGTGGATGGACATGTATAACACTAACAAGGACCCAAAGTAATAGCAGACTACTATATTTCCACAGCAGCCGGCTTGGAGGATGTCCAGAGCACGAGCGAGGCGATCCTTTAAAGTTGTACTTTTGAGATTAATCTCATAATAACAACTTTAAAGTTGTTATTTTATGAGATTAATCTCATAACTATGACTTTAAAGTCGTAATTTTGAGATTAATCTCATATCCTTATTATTATTATTATTATTATTATTATTATTATTATTATTATTTGTTAGCAAAAAAACAAAACAAAAAGTCACTTATGAACTCTTTTTTTTTTTCCAAGTGGTGGAAACAGGCTTCCATAGTTTCTTACATGACAATAGCATGACAAAAAATAAATAAATAAAACACACATTTCCATGGAGTTAAACTACTGTATTTTATTGACAGCTGGAATAGAATAACAATACACCAAATTGTGCATTTTCTCAACGATATAACAGTTTGAAAAGAGTGCTTCAATGTCAATGCAGTGAACACAACGCAAGTTAGACCATTTTGTCTCTTCTGATAACATTCAGGCCCTCAAGGCAGTAAAACATGAGCAACAGTGGAAAGCAATGCAGACAGTTTTTAAAACAGTATTTAATCGCAACACTTATACCGCTTGATGCTTTGTTAATATTCATAGACACTGAAAGACTCAAATGATAAATGCTGAAAATACTAACAAGTAGGTTTGTGAGTGGAAATTCTGTAAAGTTAGAGTTTAAATAGTGTTACTCTATCTTGATTTTACTGCTTTTGAAGTGCCCTTGAGGAAGTTCATTGATTGTTTCAGTCATTTTCAAGAGGAAATTCAAATTATTTGCTAGTTTCAGCTTCTCAGAAAGTATTTATTTATTTTTTATCTCTATTTCATGTCATTATAAATGTAATCATTTTTAATCCCTGGGAGTTTGTGATGGATATTTGTCACTTTTTTTCTTTTTTTTTTTTTTTNTTTTTTTTTTTTTTGTCATTACATACACTAAATTATCAATTAATCAATGATTATAAAAAAATCAATAATAAGAATAGTTTCAGCCCTGAAACCAAGTATCAATCAGTACATTTACATGCTATACTTCAATATTTGTTTGTATTCCCCTTAAGGCAATAATGCAAGTAAGACATGTACAGGAATGGAATTAATAGGATTTGCGGCTCACCGAATATAAATGACGCATCGTGAAATCAAAGAATGGCGAGAATCCACCAGGTGATGATATGCATGCGGTGGCAGATTACTCGGATTACAACATTTTACATGCCTGAATAAATTGGTTTACAATCGCATATTATAGGTCTGTTCCTCAGAGTAATCTTAATCCAATAAATGCCAATTTCAGTTGAATTATGGTGTTCATGTGAGGTTTGAAAAAACTATTTATTGCCTGTGTTATCATCCATGTAAAGGTACTGACTGAGAAAGAGAATTCGTGCTCACCAAGATTTATGTTCCTTCAGCATTGCTACTAAAAGTTGCCCATGTCTCAGGCAAGCAAAGGCCTGTGAAACTGTTTCATCTAATATCCAAAAACCAAAGCATCACCTTTATGTTTGGGAGCTTTGGGAATATTATGTATGAAATTTCCTGGAAAGGCTTTGATGAAACCTTAAAGCAGTGTATATTTTTTAAAGCCTGGTTTATGCTTAATGTGGAGCAGGGTCGGATTGGGATCTAATTTTCACTGAATTTAAAGGACCATACCACCCATTTTGCATGTTTGAGCTTAATATATTCAATTTTCATACACGTAACATTACTGACAATCATTTTCCAAAGGATAAAACCATATTTCAGCTTTCCTGATATTTAGCAAAATCTCTTAATCTTTCAAAATCAAATATTCAAGTGATACACCCACCTTAAAAAAATCAATGTTTTGCCTGCTAATACTTATGCAAAATTATGAAGTCAAGGTCATTAAAATTTTTGGATAAGCACAGGTCTTCTTTTGGAACTATATTCCCTGGTGGAGACTACATTCACTCTGCAAATTTTGTTTCGCTTAAACACGAAAATTACGAAACTTTGAAAAAAAAAAAACTGAATATATGTCTTGTTCATGATGATGGATTACCTATCCCAAGAACATTTCAAGTATCAACAAGTTGATTTTAATAGCGTACCAGAATGAACTGAAACCAATGGCGGTCTGGAAGGAAGGAAAAAAAAAAAGTTAAGTCACGGTTCCAGTAGTATGCTTTGGAAAATGGAAAATGATTGTCAGTAACCTTATGTGTATGAAAATTAGGCTCAAACATACAAAAGGCTGGTTTTAGTCCTTTAAGGTGTGTGTGTGTGTTGGGGGGGGGGCAGCCACACGAAGGCCTATTCAAAAATGCCAATGATGCCAGGGGCGAACAAGTCCATTAATAAGTTTGTCCCGCTGCTTCTCTGTGCCACCCTTTCTCCTTTTAAAATCCATTTTTCCTTCTAAGCACCAAGAAGTCAAGTTGATTATAGTACGTGATGTAATACGTACGTGTGTGCAGCAGAGAATTTTTTTGTAACATATACATTTTTTAAAACTTGTGTTTGCTTATTTTAAATTAATTTTAATTGATATTATATTGTGCAGTGCAAAGGCCACAGCCCGGCCCACCAATGGCTGTAGCCCACCAGCCAATCCGACCCTAGTTGTGTGGAATGGCATAATCCAGATGGCATAATTGTGTCCGTGGAGACTATGTTACAGGATCACTCACAAGGTTATGCACTACAGTTTTTTGAAACAATGCAGATGTTGTGACATAAATGCACCTTCATCAATGATTGGCCAAGCGAAGACTCAACTAGGATCTACATCTATTTCTGATGGTTCTGTTTTCATGTTTGAGGGGTTAACAGCAGCTATAGGACCAGCAGAAGTCCTGGAGTTTAACTGTGCAGTCTTCATGAAAGTGTAAGACCTCTGAATGCCAGGACACATAGACGATCCGTTTTGGAGGTATCTCGTCCATTAAGCATAAACCAGCCTTAAAATATCTTAGTCAACCATTACTGGAGGAGAATCTTTTAACAAAATTTGCAGATGGGTCCCAAAAGTAGGTTGTGAGTTTGCCACACAGGGTCATATTTAGTGACACTGACATGTAAATGCAAAGTGTAACCGCACATATACAAAGTAAAGAAGTCATTTTTTTTCAGGGATGATGTTGAGGAAAAGAAAGTTCAGAAACTTCATGGCGTTTTGATTCCTGCTGGGGTCACCCAGCCTAAAAACTCACTCATGGTAATGTAGAACGCTTTGGATGAGAGGATCGACCAGATGGCAGATGGGGGGGAACTTTTAACCTCTTAACTTGGATTTTACTTTGCTGCAAAGAAAGTGAGCACCATTTCTGTGTCTTTTTAGAGTGACTGACTTTTTTAAGACACGTATCACATTTTCTCTTTGGGAATGAGGTGTGGAGGAGGGGAGGATGAAAGGGTCGATGCTCCTCTGTCGTTGTTGGATGGCTGGTGGATCCCAAAAGCAACATGTCTCCTGCAGCCTGATGAGCTTAAGAGGAAGCAGCTCTCCCACATCCCAACCCTCTTAAAGCCATAATGATTTATAGGTTTTATAAAGAAAGGAATTCTTTTAGGTTGATCTTCTGCAAAATCAGATGGGAAATGACAGTTCAGAAGGTTGACATACAGTCATCATTGCTTTTTATTGCCTGAGACGGCCGAGGGACATTAACATATCAAAAACATGCAAGATGTTTAATATAACCATCATCAATCCTGGAATTTTTATTTTAGACATTTTGGACAGTGACATTTGATGTTTGACAGACTTCTACTTTCAGGTCAAAGTCTGGTTTTGCAGAATAACAACATAAAAGGCAGTTTTGGTGGAATTTTTCTCCCAGCTCATAAATAACACAAACATTTTGACTGAACTTCAGTTCTTATAGATGGTTTTGCGATGGCTGGATTTCTTTTTTGCTCCATTTGATTGATAAAACCACAAAATAACCCGATGTGCATTCAAACATCAATAACAAAACGACAGCATCAATGTTTAAGTTTAGAAAATAAATCAGTTTAGAAACAGGTTATAGTGTTTATATATCTATGCTGCAAAAACAGATTTTTTTTTTTTTTTTTTTNTTTTTTTTTTTTTTTTTTTTGCTAGGTTTGTTCCATTATTCCCACAATAAGATGTGGGAAAGATACACAAAGAGTCAATTGAAATATCAGAAATTTCTTACGAACATACCGAAAGATAATCATGTCCACAGATGACACGAAAATTACGTTAAGAAGTGGGTGGAAATGGTGACACTGTAAAACTTTTTTGCGTCATTTTGATTATATTATGTGAACTTCTTAGCCCTGACAGAATGTACATTGGTTCATTTAAGGCCTCTACTTACATTACAATTGTTAGCAGTAAATGGTTATTATCCATGTGGCAGACACAAACAAAATAAGGGAAAATGCAAAGTGTACATTTTTGGTGCTCAATATATTCACTGTTCACAACATCCAAATAGTTATTTAGCTTATTCATTTGCCTTCATAGTTACAACATTTCTCTCAATGACATGATCGGCTTCAGTTTGGTGAACAAAATAAAACCTTTTGAAGAGCAAAATTACACAATTAGTTTGAATGAACAAGTGTTTAATTACTCTTAATCCTGCTTGCAATGTTGGCATAAGTTTTGTCTCTGTCGCAAACAGTTACAAAAGACAAACTGTTCTTTAAAGATCATTTGTAATGTTTACACAAAAGTCACTTTTTTTTTTTTTTTTTTTNTTTTTTTTTTTTTTTTTTGCTGAAGTCTACAACTGGAGCTATCATAGAAATCCCATCATGCACTGCATGCACGTCATACTATTGCTGACATGCTGCTCTACCCCTGAGAGGAACTCTTAGGGCGTTTTAAGACCTGAAGTCCGTTTGATCTGGTCCAAATCAGGGACTAAATTTTTACAAAGTTGCATTTATCAGTTGGTTTGGTTCGATTTAACAGGAAACCATCCAATTAAACCAAAACATAGCAGCAGAAGTCATGTGAGAACAGTCGCTCTGCTCATTTGTCAGAAATGTCAGGGCCAGGAGACAGAAAATCAAAATTAATACGCCGGGAAAACAAAATAACACGGAACAAAGATGGAATTGGGAGACTTTCCTAGTCATAGTCATCATTTGGTCCATGTGCCAAACAGCAGAAGCTGAATTTGACTTCAAGACAACATGTGGAAAACCCATGTTGCTTCACATGATGTGAAGAAGACATGCTGCCTTCAAACGGCTGAACATGAAAGTGAATCACATATCGAGCACATACGACCGCATGCTAACCTTTAATGTGTTCATCTGAAGACGTGCTAAGTATGATACTATGATATGTTACAACCGTTTCACAGAATCCGTTTCAACTGGTGCATCAAATCAAAAGTGTAGCTTAACTGCAGTAAAGATTCTTTTATGATATCGTAGTAGGTTCAGGTTGAGCTCAGATCATGTTCACACCACAAATGAACCACTCAACCTTTCATTTGGAACCAGACGAGACCATTCGATTGTCTTGGTGCAGACTGGAGTTTGACATGTGCCCAAACAAACAAAATCTTAAGGGAGAAATGCTGTAAACGAGGTGCAAAAATACCTTTAAACTATTTCAGCTGCGAAATGGGACAATAAAAGGTTTAAAGAGCTGCAACTGCTAACCGTGACTTAGCAAGTGTCTGATAAGTCTTTGCTGCAGGTTAGATGGGAATCTTCTATGGCATAACTCCCTTTGCAATATTAATTCTGTTTCATCTTATCATTTTCTTGGATGCCAAAGCAATTCTGTTTGCTTGTTTCTTCTTGCGGTTTTTCCGGAAAGAAAAATCATGATAAGTGTATAAACATTCCTCTGTCATTGGTCCTTTGTTGGGAAATCAGCCCTCAAAAAATGCTTCAATTTTGGCACAAGAGAACAAAAGAAAAAATTTATTCCTAAAAGAGTCATATACGTTTAAATATATGTCATGTATCTCTTCATATATCATCTCTTTTGACCATTCCATTTTTAAAAACAGTCTTTTTTCTTCTAACCTACAGACAGTCACTGTTATCTTAATACTAAAGCCATCAATATAACTTGTGGAAAATGATCGTGCATGACAAGTCAGAAAATGTGACAATATTATATGAGTTATTATCTTAGCTCGTTTTGAATTTTACATAGATTCCACTGGGAATACATGACTCTGTCCATGGGATGGGTTACGCCCAAAAGTTATTTTAATGAAAATGGAAAACGTCATAACACAGGATAAACAGATGATTTAAAGTCATTGTGTTCAGACTTAAATTGTTTTCCAATGACTTTTAAGTCATATTATTTGCAAAGGCAGATAATGCTGCTTTTGTCAGTAACTTTTTTTCTTATTGTGACAAACATTACATGTTTCTGACTTCCTGATATGCAGAACATTGATAACACAACATAACTTCATTTGTCTTGTCAAAGTTTGATGAACCTGATGGGTGGAAATCACTGTCTAAGCGTTTTTTCACCATATGTACTGAGAACTCAAGCTGCGATGACATGGTGATTCTGATTATTGCTTTACTGAATGTAAATAATTGGTCTGGAAATAGATACAGTATTAACATCCCTGCAACACTGCTACTGGAGAAACAGGCCATTTTTGCTAAGTTTTTCAGAGAAAAGTCACAAGTTCATGAAATCTAATTAAAATAACTGTTGATTCATGGTAAAAGAAATGTAATTATATCTGATTATACTGTGTGTATATATAAGATTTATTCACAAAATAGCCTACAAAGTTAAAAAAAAATTATGTTCAGAGACCAAAAACATGACTTTCATTGTCTCTGGAAAGAAAATGGCCAAAATAAAATTCAGTGAAAAAATAGAATTAAACTGCTACATGTAAATTTATTCCACAATTAATTTTGGGTCTCAACCCAACATGTTTCATTTCACATCTTTCTGTGCAGCTAGTAGCTCATGCTAAATCTTAAATTGTCTAGTTTTTTTTTTTTTTCAGTCATGCGGATGCTACCAGCTAATGCTACAACCTTATGGTAACTAGCGGGATAATATCCCTTCCCTCCTTCTGATTTTAACATTAATCAACTACATCATTAGAGTTTAACTTTGGCTCACTCCAAAAAAAAAAAAAAAAAAAAAAAAAAAAAAAAAAAAAAACACTAACAACCAAAATATTTACACATAAAAAAGACATTTACAATCATAAAGTGCCTAAATTAAATATATGTTACACTGGTTGTTTAATAAACTATAAATGTCTCTACAGTGTGCACATTGTGTTCCCTTTGAATTCATCCTAATTTTTTTATAAGTCTTTTTTCAAAATTGTTAAAGCAGACTTCAGTCCGCACAGATCCTTTGTTTGGATGATGTAAAACACATTTCATGCTTCCTTCCTCGCTCCTTCCTTTCCTCCCTCCCTTCATACTGAGTGGTAGTGTGGCTAATCGCCTTGGTGTCTGTGGATTAGGGCTGTAATTTAGAATAAAGAGAATGCTTCTCTGCACAGCCTGAACACTGCTGTCACTTGTTTCCGAAACAAACCTCCTTCATCCTCGTCATTGCTCATCCAGCAATGACGAGCTGCAAAGTAGCTGAAGAAGAGGCAGGAGAAGACACTTGCTGGTAAAAATTGGCACATTAGAAACTATTACTAGACAGCCTTCAGCCAAAGCTGGAAAAAAAAGGAGACAAGGAGTCTTTAAATCTTAAAAATCTACTTCTAGAGTATGAGCTAAAGAACATTCCAAGCTAGGATTCTTAAACTGGGAGTTTTCTGTCCGACTGTCAGCAAGGCTGCTATTCTATGACCTACAGTAAAACTACAAAACTGCCCTCTGCACTCGATGTGACCTGCATTTCCAGGAGGAATGTCTGTCTGAGAACTTAGAACACAAGCACAGAATATAATTGAACTACAACCTGTTCATTTGAGCCCCATTTACTCCTAAATTTGTTTCTATGCGGAATGTATCATGATAAAATTGAACGACACCGCATTTACACTTGGCAGTCTGATGCCACCTAATGCTGAAATTAAATTGCTATAGAGTTCGAAAAGTGAAAGGCTTTTTGTTTGTTTTTTTCAAACTTTCAAGTTAATAATCCCTGTCCAGATTTAATGCTGCAATCCACTGTACTTGGAACTCTGCAAAATCAATACAGAAAAGTACAATTGCAAAGTCATTCAACTTGGAATTTCCAGTAGGAAACTTATTGGATTTATCTGACATAAACACACCTGATGACACAACAACATGGCAGCATATAGAGAACATTAACAGATTTCTCTTTACATGATTTTATAGGTAAAATTTGATTTTGATTGATATGAAGCTTCTGTGTTGTGAGGAGTTTTTCAAACTTTTTTAGTTTACATTTGTAATGTAACTCAGTAGATTTTAATCTAATGCTACTAACAAGTTAAAACCATCCATGTTTTTCCGAGCAGAAGCACTGGAATGCATTTAGATTGGAAGTTGGGAGAATTAGCCAAGTGCAATCGATCGCAGCAGAATTTACAAGCTTTGAGACACAGAAAAGAACCGGGTGTACCTGAAGCCCTAGATTACTGGTTTGAAACCACATCACCATGAACCACAAGGCTGCAGGTTTTCCTTCCTACCAAACATAACATGGGCTGGTTTCACTAATTAGAAAACTCCATGAGATAGGATTCAGTAATCACTGAAATCTGCTGATGTTGTGCTTGGTTGCAGTGAAAATGTGTGTACTCCAAGGTCATAAATGCACATGGGCTTTAGGGGCCCAGACTCTGCTGGTTTTTCATTAAAGCCATCCAATCAGGGACTTGCTGATACCTGAACCACCAGGTGACAGTGATTAACTGCAATTAGGTCATTGGTAGGACAGAAAAGCACAAGTAAAATGAGTCTAAAGGATCCTGCTTGAGAACCATTCATTCCCATCTTTCTAGAAGACTTAGGGGGCTTTTATTTCATGGCTATTCCACTTACAGACATGCAGTAACAAATGAGTCAAGGACCTAAAACATAAAAGGCTCCATTTCATGTCCATTGCCAAGAAAAAGTCTTGTTTTGGTTGAAGACAATAACTTGAATTTTTCCTTTCATTGTCCTGCTGTACAAAGAAACATTTCCCTTTACAACCTTCCAAAACAGGAGCCTGATTTCTCCAACAATATAAGGGCTTCTCCAGACTCGTGGACAGACAGAAAAACTCTTAATGAGGACACGAAAAGATGACGAGCAGTCCTGGGAATGAGAATCAAATTGGAGATGACGTGTAACTGAAGTATAGCTGAGCCTGCAGTGTACTGTGGTTCCACTGGGATTTGATCAATGTCAGCAACCAAGCCCTCTTTTGCAGTATCCTCATTAATTAGGTTGTTGTTTTTTTCATCAAAGAGATCAAAAGAGAACTAACTTTTCCTGTGAGTGTACAGAGCGGTTGTTTGCAACAACAAAAGGAACTTTTCCTTCCCCGTGAGTCTCAGGAAACGATATCAAAAGATCTACAGTAGACTTCCAATGAATAATCTATATGTTAATGAGGTCGCTCCCCAGTCTGAGGAGTACTTGACACCAACCTGCTTCAGGGTAATTACAAGCTAGCAGATCCTGCACCCCAAACACAGGGCTAAATGTGTTGTAAGATTTGAAAACCGCAAAAAAATAACATAAAATAAATCCCATGAGTCTTCCGAGTGCTCACAGTTGCAACATCAGAATTGCAAAATGTAAGCGTGAGTCTTAGGACCGCTCGCAGCAGGGCCCGATGGTGCTCTCCAGGGACATCTGGGAGGAGTGACGGATAAGTGGCGCCATTGTGGGGTCCACCATGGAGGAGGTAGGGAAGAGCTTGTACCAGCCAATGACCATGTTGCTGAGGTCCAGCTCCTCCAATAAGATTCGAGCTACACCCATGAAGCATTTGCGATCCATTCGTCCATAGTTGCCCCAAACGATCACCTATGGGAGAGAGTAGCAAGACATATGAATCAGGAAGCGAATATCATACTCTTTGAAGGATCATATCAGGGGTTTTGCATGTTTGAGCTGAATAAATACTACTCACACACACATGCTGCATTACTGCCATACATTTTCCAAATTTAAAAGCATATTTCATTTTTGTGTTATTTTGCCAGATCCCCTAATCTTTCAAAATTGAATGTTCAAGTGACGCACATACCTTAAAATTCAATGTTTTTCAGCTGCTAACATGCACGCTGAATGTAGAAAGGTTGGTTGTTTTAATTTCTCAGCAGTTTTCTCCTGGGACTATATTCCCTATAGAAATGTATATTTTCTCCTGTGTAGCTCCATGTTGGATCGGTTAAATTAAGTTCAATTACAAAAAATAATAACAGAATTGCTGTGATGGATTACAGATCTTAAGCAAGTTTCAAGTCTTTACAAGTTGATTCTGATAGTGTGTTGGAATGAAGTGAAACCAATGACAGTCTGGAAAGTAGGTAGGAAAAACTATTTGAAAATGCAGTAGTATGTTTTGGAAACATGTATGTGGGTAGTATTTATTAGATTCAAACATGCAAAACCACCTGTATGGTCTTTTTATAATGTTAAAAAAAAGGAGGACACATTTAAACGGGATATTTGGGTTTGAGTTAGTGAGCCTTTTTGGAGGCCTTTCTATTAGAATGAATGGGGGGTGGGGAGTAGACAGATTAATTATCAAACTAATAAAGCGGTAAGAGGTTGGTCTTAATTGGCATTAATCCAGGTGGTTTGGAAATCAAAGCTACAGGTTGAGTGTGTGTGTGTGTTTGATAAGCACTGTGTGTCCTCTGACTCTCATCCTGATAACCTCTAGGCTAATCTCAGACGTCCCACATCTTGTCACTCGCTGGACAAAATAATCAATACCTGTCTGTGCGTGTGTCTGTTTTTGTGTCCTCCCTGTGTGTCTGTGCATTGCCCGCTTATCAAATTCTGTGTGTGTGTGAGACTGCAAGTGATTTCCACAGAGAGTCAGTGTCCAGATCTGCTCCAATCTATTCCCTCCATCTTTAAAGAAAAGCAATCTATCTCTGTGTCTGTCCAGGCGGCTAGCATTACGTTGTGGGTCACGTATGCACCATATGGCTTTCAGAGTCATCAGGTCAATGTACTATTCGCATAACCCACTTAGCTGTCTCGTACTCAGGTATCTTGAAGTTATTGTGGTTTGTGATCTACATGACTGACTCGCAACAAGGGGTCGCAACTATAATTTCACCAGGAGGAATACCTGATGAGTCTATCTCATCTCCAAACTACTTTTAGTCATGAAAACACATGCTGGAAGTGGCAAATGTGCAAAATAGAATTTCCTTCTTAAAGTCAGGGCTAATTGCATAAAAATAAAAATAAGTTACCTTTCAGTTCCACTATACAGGATGTCACTATGACGTAACCTTGTTTTGACCTTTGACTGTCTATGGGCCAGTCAGTGCAATTGCAAAAACAAACAAACAAACAAACAAACAAAAAAAATGTCAATAGACTCATTGGTTTCGGGTTTAACTCATCACCCTGAAATATTAACTATTTTTACATTTTTGACATTGCACCTGCAGCTTGGGCTCTTTGGGGCGTCATCTCACCAAAGATGCTAAATGCTGGACTGCCGCTAAAGCTGACAAATGCTGTAACATTAAAAAAAAAAAAAAAAAAAAAAAAACTGTCCGCATTAAAAAATTGCTGATATTTTGTCAGTGTTTGATTAATTATGCTGAGATTTACCATTCTTTTTCCATAAGGTGTTTACATGAGGGACTTTAAGCAGTGATGCTACAAGGATCGCCATGGTGACAGAAGTATGCGCTCTTTTATGTGAGAATGGCTGTACATGTACCACAGGAAAAACATAGATTTCACAGCTGTTTTCCAGTTGATGTAGCCATCCTCTCAGCCGCTGCGCTAAAAAGTCCATATTATTTTTTTCTGACCCTGTAAATGAAAGTCCGATTTGCATGAAAAACCCCCATTTGACTCAAAGAACGTGCTTTTCTTGGACAGCATGAGCCTGTGAAATTGCATAACTGTTATTTATCTCTGTATGCGAAATTCATTTTATAATAGCAGCAGGTAATAACAGGTGTGAAAAACAAAGGAAAAATTCACAAGTTTCCTCCATATAATGTTAGAATATGAGAAATAACATTTGTTAGCATTTAAAGCAAGATATTGGTTGGGATTTTCATATTTTTTTTTTTTGTTTGTTTGTTTGTTTTTTTTTGTTTTGTTTTTTAATGAATTTTCGGTTCAGACTTTTGCTAAATCAGGAAGTGAGAAATGGATAAAGCACTGCTGACTTCAGCGAATTTCATTATCCAGCGTGAATGAGTTTGATGAAGCTCAGAGGACAGTAACACAGGCAGCAGATAATTAGCAGGGAGGTGTTTAATGGCTAATTACACAGTGACAGGAGCAGCAGAGCAGCCTGAGGTGGAGCTGCTGTGGGCTTTTCCACCCAAAACACACACAGACAATCCCACCTGCTGAGTACTGACAGCAGGTGGGACGATGGAGATAAGATGAAAATGAAATCATACACAAAAGAAAACACGGAGTGAACATTGGAAAGAAAGAAAGAAAGAAAGAAAGAAAGAAAGAAAGAAAGAAAGAAAGAAAGAAAGAAAAAGAAAGAAAGGAGAAAGCTCTCCAAATATACTGTAACAACTTTTTTTTTCTTTCTTTCTTTCTTTCTTTCTTTCTTTCTTTCTTTCTTTATTAGGATCCCCATTAGCACCAGCTTACGCATTGGCTATTCTTCCTGGGGTCCAACACACACACAGAGTACATACTCAATACATACAATATATACAATACACCACCCACCACAGAACAAACAAAAAGCTCAATTTCCTAAAATTAATCATTCAAAAAGAAAATTCGAAGAGAAACAATTATCACAGTTCAACAAGATATCAAACAAACATAAAATCAGAAACCTATGGGGAAAGTATCTTCATCTGAATTCATTACATCCAAGTTACTGCTGTCCTTTCAGATGCTGTTTTAACAAAGTTTTGAACCGATCCTTGTCATTCTCTTGTATTATATGCACTGGCAGTGAGTTCCAGATGACCATGGCTCTGTACATTACTGTGCTCTGTAACATATTTGTTTTAGATTTAGGTAACCTGAACCTTTTATCTATTGCATAACAACTGCTTTCTAATTCTCTTTAACTTCTGTTTTGTGGCATTTTTAAAAGACAATACCAGCGATTTTGCACATCTGAACCCTATATATCAGACAATCTGCATGCATGTTACATTACAGACAACAATTTCCCAAAACATCCTGGAGTTGTAAATTTTAGAATTTTTTTTCCTCTACCTTCAGGCTGCCATTAGTTTCAGTTCATTCCATTCATTAAAATCAACTTGCAGAGACTTGAAACACAGTTGAGATAAATAATCCATCACAGCAAACATGATGTCTATTAAATTTTTTTGTCAAAGTTACTTTATTGTGCCACTCCAACACAGAGCTGTGCAGAAGAAAGTGTATGTCTCCACCAGGGAATATAGTCTCAGGAGAAGATGGCTGTTACAGATAATTTAAAACGATCGTCTCTTCTACATTCAGACATAAGTGTTACAGGGCGAAATGCTGAATTTTAAGGTGGGTGTATCATCTCAACATTTGATTTTGAAAGATTTGGTGGATTTGGCAAAATAACAGAAAACTAAAATACAGTTTTTATGTTTTGGAAATTGTCAGCAATGTAATGTGTGTGTGGATCGCATTTATTGAGTTTAAACATGCAAAATTGATGGTATGGTCCTTTATGCTGAAAACCAGCTGACACTCCAAATGGAAATGCTCTCAGACTCTCTCCTGCTCCCTCAGATTCTCACTGTAAATGTCAAACTGGACATGTATCTCTCCTCTGCAGCAGCTCCAGCTTTTCCAAACAGCCAGGACTCCATGAACACTTAATATTATAGGTATGGCCAAAAATAAGTGGATGAACCAATACATAGAGATATTTTAGACAGTAATATGCTTCCAGGTTTGAGGCAAGCAGTTTCAGTTCCACCCAACTCCTGTGCACAAAGTGAGGTTCATAAGAAAATGGTTTGCCCAGGCTGCTGTGGAAGAACTTGACTGGCTTTGCATAGATCTCTGACTTTAATTCATCCAACAGCTTTGATTGGACAGCTGACTGTGAGCCAGGCATCATCACCCAATACCATTGCCCAACCTGTAATGCTCTCATGGCTGAATGGAAGCAAATCCCTGCAGCCGTGTTCTGTTCCAAAATCTAGAGGGAAGCCTTCATGTGGAGCTACGGTGGGCTAAAAGCAGTTTCAGTTAATCTGTTCCAGTATGATGACAACATTTATGAGTTTATAATGCTGGTATTTTATTGTAAATAATGGGCCTGAAATTTGTTTTTAAAGAAAATCAAGTCTGTTTCACCTCAATCTCAAATTATCAGCCCGTGCCTTTATATGGGAGTGTCTGGAGTATTTTTTATGTTGTACCTGTACCACTTTGCCCTGTGGGCTCTCAGAGAAGACCAGGACCTGGTTGTAAAGCGGATCCAGAGACTTCCTCACTGACTTGGTCTTCTTTTTGGCCACGCAGATCCCGTTCTCCAGCAGGTAAACTTTAATGTAGGCAGCTGGACAGAAAGCATACAGACACAAAGTGACCCAAGATTCCCACGCTCAGCTTAACATGACATTAAGGAGTTTTCAGTGATGTTAAAGAGATTCAAGCACCGTGAATTGGTACGTTTGCAATGAAATATATGACATCGGCCAGAATTACACATAATTTAGCTTTTTTGTGAACTCCCTCATTCACCATATGCTGTTTTGCAAATGTAAAGGGAATTCCCATAGAAAACAATAGGATGAACATTATCCTAAGTGAATATTAACATGTACGTTAACTCTGGAAGAGGATTAGGGCCACTTGAAAAAAAAAAAAAAAAAANAAAAAAAAAAAAAAAAAGAAGAAGAGTTCTGAGATTAAAGACAGAATTCTGAGAAAAAAGTCAGAATTTTGAGAATAAAGTTAAAGGTCTGACATTGCAGCCAAAACGATATCATGTGACTTAATGCCAGAATTCTGACTTTTTTTTTTTTTCAGAATTCTGACTTTAATCTCAGAACTCTTTTTTTTTTTCAAGTGGCCCTAATCCTCTTTCATAGCAAACATACCTAATATATCATAAAAATAAAATAAAATAAAATAAAAAATAGAAAGCCACATTAATGCATTTAATTGCTAGAATACAAGTGAACAAGCATACTGCAAGTAGAGTCAAAGAGCAGAATAGAACACAGCAGAGTAAAATAGAAAAAAATAAAAAAACTATATTCAGGTTCTTGGTAAAATGATTATTAGTCCTCCTGTGATTTTACTTCCAGGAAGGAAACTTTGTCGCTTGGCAACGCCAACCAAAACAATTTCTGGACAAGAGCTTCATCACTGAAGTTCTACTGACACACACACACGCATGCACACACACCTTTTTGTCCTGTATGTTCGGTTGTTGGATAACAAGTTTAAAGCTCAGACCCTGGCACACTGAAATCTTGAATGAAGTTTTCCTTTGTCTTTCTTTTCTCTCTCTCTCTCTCTCTCTCTCTCTCTCTCTCTCC
>VXCM01004826.1:35784-51542 GCA_014773175.1 Lucifuga dentata
TATATATATATATATAAAACCAGATGTGTTGGTGGATAAATGTGTTACATGTTGACATCAACATGTCACAGAGGTAAAGGACGGATCAAAACTAAAGCTTTCAGGGCAATTTGACCTTTGGGACTGTTTTATTCCTACAGGTGTCAAGCTCAAGTTTTGGCAAGTTTTGGCACTTTGCACTTTGTTCACTTATTATTTACACAATAAACATGAGTGAAAAATCACAAAAAGCATAATATGTCTCCTTTAAAGGACCATACTGGCCATTTTGCATGTTTGAGCCTTATCTATTCAATTTTCATACACGCAATGTTACTGACAGTCATTTCCCAAAGGATAAAACCATATTTCAGCTTTCCTGATATTTTGCAAAATCTCTTAATCTTTTAAAATCAAATATTCAAGCGATACACCCACCTTAAAAGTTGATGTTGCACCTGCTAATAGTTATGCAGCCTTATGAAGTCATGGTGGTTTAAATTTTTCAATAAACGCAGGTCTTCTTTTGGGACTATATTCCCTGATGGAGACTTACATTCATTCCATGCTTTTTATTGCGCTTAAAAGCTAAAATTGCAAAACTTAAAAAAAAACAAAAAACAAAAAAAAAAAAAAAACCTNGTTGATTTTAATAGCGTACCAGAATGAACTGAAATCAGTGGTGGTCTGGAAGGTAGGAAAAACATTTTTAATTCACCTTCCAGTAGTATGCTTTGGAAAATGACTGTCAGCAATATTATGTGTATGAATATTGAATATATTAGGATTAAACATGTAAAATGGGTGGTATGGTCGTTTAATATGTCCTGCTATTACGCTGAATGATGTCATCATTTATGGTACCTTCCAGAGGGTGAAAAGACATGAAGACAGCCCAGACTAACTCAATACATGGCAACTGAGTGTTACATCCATCCTGTCTTTTTCTTCTCATCCATCTTTTTTTACTTGATTTAACCTCTCCATTAGTCGCATCAAACTCTCATTTTTTTTGTCTCTCTCTCCTCTCCTTCTTTCCTCTGGTGTATTCCTGAAGGTTGCAGCTGCTTCACATCAAGGCCACACAACCCCAGTGAGATATAACTCTCTCTCCCTCCATCTGACTCTTTCTCTGTTTATTCCACTTTTCTAACCTTCATCCCTCTCTTTCCTCCTCGCTTGTACTTTCATATTTCATTTTAGTTTACATTCTCTGGGTCTTTTTATTCGACCTTGTTTTGGAGAAACTGTTTGGTGTAGGTGATACGGCTGATATATGATGCAAGTATTTCAACAGCACAGTTTATTATTCAACATAAAAAAAAATTAAATTCATTTGTTTGTTCCATAAAAAGAACATTAGATAATACTTCTATTCATGTTTGTGCATGTACACACAGGTTACAATGGCACTTAAAGTCATATATGCAATTTAGCAGGCGGGCTTGTCTTCAAATAATTTAACATACAAAATCAGTTTGCTCATTTTATTCATTTATGCAGATGTTAGCAAACATTAATGAATGTAGGTCATCATTGTGTTTATTAAACACACTCCTGATGACTAATTTACATCATTTTGTTTGTGTCATTTGTGTGTATATGCATGTGTGTGATTTTGCGTATGTTGTTTTGTATGCATGTTCGTGTTTGTGTGTATGTGTATGTGTTTGCCTATCTGTCATACAATATTGTATGAATAAATGTGCTACAATATGTAAATAAATAAGGGGGAGGCAATTTAATAAATCAATATATTTGTGTGTGTGTGTGTGTGTGTGTGTGTGTATTTTGACATGCAATAACCTTAGTGAAGTGGATATTACTGGGTGATAAAATCCTGAGCTACAGATTATATATCTGTGGGGCAGATTTGGGAATTACATTGGTGTTTCAGACAAACATGAAGCTGTGTAAATCATGTGACCGACAGGCGACACACTAATTTTTATACAAATTGATACTAGATAGTTATATGAAGGTATAATAATTGTAAAGATGTGCTGTGTAAGAGGTGATTATTTACATTTTTCTCCAATGTTGAATCATGTCATGTCATTTTAAAGGACCATATCACCCATTTTGCATGTTTGAGCCTAATATATTAAATTTTCATATACATAAGGTTACTGACAATCATTTCCCAAAGGATAAAACCATATTTCAGGTTTCCTGATATTTTGCAAAACTTCTTAATCTTTCAAAATCAAATATTCAAGTGATACACCCACCTTAAAAATTGATGTTTCTGCTGCTAATAGTTACACAGCCTTATGAAGTCACAGTCATTAAAATTTTTCGATAAACGCAGGTCTTCTTTTGGGACTATATTCCCCAGTGGAGACATACATTCACTCTGCACTTTTTATTGCACTTAAACACTAAAATTACGTAACCTCTAAAAACAACTGAATATACCTCTTGTTTACGATGATGGATTACCTATCCCAAGAACATTTCAAGTATCAACAAATTAATTTTAATAGCATTCCAGAATGAACTGAAACCAATGGCAGTCTGGAAGGTAGGAAAAATATTTTTAAATCACCATTCCAGTAGTATGCTTTGGGAAATGATTTTCAGTAACATTTCTTGTATTAAAATTGAATATATTAGGTTCAAACATGCACAATCACCAGTATGGTCCTTTAACAGATTCCCGTCACTTGTTGCTGACTCAGTTTGTGTGTGTGTGTGTGTGTNTGTGTGTGTGTGTGTGTGTGTGTGTGTGTGTGTGTGTGTTTTGGCATGAACCCATACAAATATTTGAAAAAATCGCACCGTGTTTGGTGTGAATATATTTACCACGACAGATTCGCTCCAAAAGTTCACCCTTGCGTGTCATCTATTCACATCGCTCTTGGTTTGTAATGGCCTTAAAGGAGTCACTTTAATTATTGAATTCTTGTAGTCTTGTTTCATTTCTAAATTTCTTTCTTGGCACTACTTGGTGTTCCGCGTTCCAATAAACCAAAATCTTATGAAGTAATTTTTCAGTTTGAGGTGACAACCAAAGTCTCTTTAGACTGCCTCATTATAAAACAGACAATTATATTTTCATCACCTCATCAGTTCAAATGTCTCAGTGTTGCTGTTTCACTTTGTACAAAAACCTGCCAAATGCAATTATTTACAGTGCTACTGTATATGTCATTTGACCTTTCGGCATTGTTATGTTTTGCAAGCTCCACCCAGCAGTTCCTGAACCTGGAGTAGGTGCTAGAGTTCCATAGTTCTATAGCTTAGTACCAAAAATGGGTCCTGCTTCTTTGTGCCAAACAAAGCAAAGCTCCTGAGTTCCCCAAAATATTCCTGAAAAAGTTCTTGTGGGCAAAAGACAAAGGCACTCTACAATGGATAGACTGTAGAAAATAGTTTGGAAAAATGAGGAATACCAGCATCATGTTTGCTGAGTCACTTCTGATTCACTGATCGAATTGATGTAATGAAAAGCAAATCAAAGTCTGCCTGTTTTTTTTTTTTTTTTNTTTTTTTTTTTTTTTCTAAGGCCTTTGTGGAAACAACATAGTTCTGTTTGTCCACCACAAAGTCTCCATGATGCATTTCATCCCAATTTACAACGAAATGCAAATGCTGCAAACCAACCAACTTCAGTCAGTCTGAAAAGAAGCTCAGGAGATGCTGCAGCAGTGTGTCCTGGAGTTTTCTTGAAGAGACGGACCTTTTTTTTTTTTTTTTTNTTTTTTTTTTTTTTTTTTCATTGAGAACTAATTTTAAAATGTCTGCTGTGTCCTGAGCTACAATCTTTAATCAGATATGCGCATTGACTGAAGAAAAGTGGAACTAGCATAGTAGGCATTTAAGGCGGAGGGGATAAAAAAGTGCAAAAATGTCTGTTACTCACAAACACATTGTCACATCAACCAAACCCTATTCCCATACCCCCCCCCCNACACACACACACACACGCACACACACACACACAGAGTCACTGAATTACCCGAAACTAGAAATCAATAAGCTCCTAAGTGTGATTGGTTGGTGTTAGCTAACAAAGTGCTTATTCACGGCGCTGCATGAGCTCTTAAATCATCAGACGGA
The DNA here is from genome assembly GCA_014773175.1 of Lucifuga dentata. Lineage (NCBI taxonomy): Eukaryota > Metazoa > Chordata > Actinopteri > Ophidiiformes > Bythitidae > Lucifuga > Lucifuga dentata. The sequence goes on from VXCM01004826.1 coordinate 39,826, forward strand.
GTGAAAGAGAAACACAGAGTGACAGGCAGCAGTTTGGTGTTATTGATTTAAAATGTGGCCTTTAAAAAAAAATCCTGTTTTACTATTCAGCTCTATCTCCTCCTCTATGAAGCTGCGCTCCTACCTTAATACATTTACTTTTTGCCCTTCAAACTGTAGCTCTTACTTTATTTAGTACAGTGATAAGATTACATTTTCCGCCGCAGAAGGATTTTGTAACACGAGTATGAATTGGGCACAGATTCACACTGATTAAGATTACTTAAAGGGCCTTATTGGTGATTTTGCATGATGGAGCCTAATAAATGCTACCTGCATCATGCGACATGCAGATCTTTCCCTTATGTGTGTGTCTGTGTGTGTGTGTCAGTAGTACTACACTGTACTACTGATGTCACTGGGCTTTACCATGTACTCTCTCTGTGAGGTAAAAAAGCTTTTCTGTTAGAATTCAACAAATAACTGCTGACAGAAGGCGGTGAGGACGGAAATAAAACAACCAGAAATCTTGAAGGCACTCTGAAAGCCCCAAACCTGTGTCAACACTGAAAAATCCTCCAGCTTGCTGTTACACCCAAATGCATCACTTCTATCAAAGAGTTATTTCTTTTTTGTTCAATTGATTTTGTGTCCCTGCAGGATTTGTCTGTGAATCGCTCATAATCATGGCTTAAAATCCTCATTATCTAATGGCAGGATGGAGGATGTGGATGACAGCTGAATTTAATCAGGTGTCCTGAGGATCGCTGCAATTTCATGCAAATCTGTACATGAATTTTTTTGAGATATACCACAGTTGGACAGAGACAAACTTAACGGATCATACTGGCAATCGTGCATGTTTGAGCCAAATATATACAAATCGCATACATGTTAGGTTACTAACAGCCATTTCCCAAAATATACTACTTTAGCAGTAAATTTCAGAAGTTTTTCCAACCTTCCAGACTATCATTGGTTTCAGTTTCCAACTTGTAGAGACTTGAAACACTTGAGATACATAATCCATCACAGTGAACAACAAACACTGTATGTCTGTTTGGTGTTTTGCCTAAGTAATTTTATTTAACCAATCCAACATGGAGCTGCATGGAAATAATGTATGTCTCCGCCAGGAAATATAGTCCCAAGAGAAGTTGGCTTTAAAATGAACGTGCCTTCTGCAGTCGCCTTCTAACACTTACAAGCTTAAGTGTTAGAAGGTGGAACATTAAATGTTAAGGTGGATGTAACACCTGTACACTTGATTTTAAAAGATGAGGGGATTTGAAAAAAAATAACAGGAAATCTAAAATTCAGTTTTATGTTTTGGAAATTGGTTGCCAGGAACGTAACATGGGTTGTACATATTGGGCTCAAACATGCACAATCACCAGTATGGTCCTTTAAAGGAATGAAAACAGAACTTCCACAATGAAAATGTACTGAAATACCAAAAAAAAAAAAAANAAAAAAAAAAAAAAAACAGAAAAAGACAAAGAAAACCTTATGCAATCAAATACAACATCCCTGAATAAGTCCAACACTGATCATGTTAATTTTTTTGTGTTTTTTGTTACTCACTTTCCCTCAGAGCCGTAGCTATTCATGCTGTCCTCTATGGACTCATGGCTGGCCTGCCGGACTGTCCGACTGGGCATCTCTACAGCCAGACCGGTCTCTGTGCTCCTCTGGATGGCTCCCTTCAGCCTTCTCCCCTCTGAGTCCACTGCAGACACACACACACAAATTAAATCATAGAAAAATCACACACAGACTCTTCTGGAAACACATTTCATGATGATAGTTGCTGCCAGCGTTGTAGCAGCTATCGTCATATCTTTCCTCATGTTGACACATGCTACTACACTGCAAACAATCCCATCTAATTAAATTATTTTTGTCTGGGAATTTTTCTTTTCTTTTCCCTCTGAAGTTTGAAGTATTCTTTGAACATTTGAACGTTTGCAAGCTAAAATGCTGCACTGCAAAAAAAAAAAAAAAAAANAAAAAAAAAAAAAAAAAGACAAATTTGGTTATTGAAAATCTTTTTCTGATGTTTCTAGTATTCTCAATTCTAAAAGAAATCTCTAGAAAACAGAAACAATTATATACACACACACACACACACACACACACACACACACAANTAGAAAACAGAAACAATTATATACACACACACACACACACACACACACACACAAAACCTATTCCCTCTGATAGAAAAAGCTAAAGGTGTGGTAAAATTAGCAAAGCGGAGACTTTTTCATCAGCAGTGACTTGGTACTGTGATGCATGTTGCTGATGATGATGATGATGATGATGATGATGATGATGATGATGATGATCATGATGATGATGATGTGATGCAGTGTTAGCTTAGCCGCTATGCTCACTGAAGTTCTGCAGTTGAGCTCTTTGCCTCACGAGCTTGTTATGGAGCTGAAATTCAAACGTGCATTTGCATCATAAAAGCTATTTAGCACTGGAAGGAATATCATAACCTGCCAAAGATCAACTCTTAAGACATCATCAGTCATTTTGTTTGGCGATATTATTTATGTTTTATATATTCCTATAGACCAGCATGTCAAATTAAGTTGAGTTTACAACCAAAAATACCATAAGATTTAGATATTTTAAGCTTTTACTCTGTCTACATTAATTCTTAATTTTTTAAACTGTCTAGTTTTTGTTGCAGTTTGCAACAGCATGAGTTTACTTCTGCAACCACCAATACAACAACGTTCAGTTGTTTGTATCATCTTGAGTATCGTTATCGCAACAATATCTTGCGATGTCATGATATTCTTTCAGGCTGTATTGGCCAATCCTACTTCTGTGTGCAAATGGTTGCATTGTAAGTACTCAGTTTGTGATCTGATCAGTGTCAGGAAAAGGATGAGTGGAGTGAATGATGAGATGAATCACGTCACAAGACCAAGGACAAAAAATGTCGCTCCTCAGAGGAGAAACATACATCTTGTTGGAAAATGGACCACAAAATCGATGCACAGCACACTTCATGAGACCTTGTGTGTGTGTGTGTGTGTGTGTGTGTGTGTGTGTGTGTGTGTGTGTGTGTGTNTGTGTGTTTGTATGGTGGTGGAGGTTGAGTTTATAATGAAGTCCTCCTCTGGTCACAGACCTCCTCTGGCAGGAGGTCACAGACCTCCTCTGGACCTCCTCTGGCAGGAGGTCTGTGACCTTGTTTTTAGGACAGGACAGGAGGATTGTTTTCCTTTAATAATGAGGACACACACACACACACACATACAGCATCTCATTGAAACATCATTAAGAACGTGATTTTTTTTTTTTTTTTTNTTTTTTTTTTTTTTTTTTGAAACAGCAATAAAGCAGGTTTGTGAATGAAAGCTTCAAAAATTATCAAATAAGTGGATAAAAGCTAAAATCTTCCAAATAAAAGATGTATTTTTCTTAAATCACACCGCCTACATCACTACGACGCCCCCTCTTCTGTTAAAAACCTGGTTATTAATTGTTAATTAGTTCATTAAAATACCTCAGTTAGTTACAAAAAACTGATCTGTGATTCACAAAAAGTTGCATTTTAAATGAAATTACACAGCTTCCCATAAAACACCAAGCCAAGCAAATAACAACGCATATGAATTTATATTAGCAAAACCACAGCAGAATAAACAGCCTCGTTACAAAAATGACAAAAGTAAGCTATGACTTACTTTCTGGTATGTAAATATGAATTCAGAATCTTCCTGAAATCAATCTCTGAAAGCATGGAGGAAGATTCCACAGTCCCGCATCTCTGAACATGAATGATCTTCTGATTTTGGATAATGACAAGGACAGCAATCAAATCCAGATGATCTCCTCAACTCTCTTGCTCTCTCTCTCTCTCTCTCTCTCTCTCCCTTTCTCAGTTTCAATCACCTTAATGGAAAGAAAAATGCTTTGGGAAGCCTGGCTCACACACACACACACACGTGCACGCACACACATACTCAAAGTTAGTTGAGTACTTATTAAAGAGCGACCTAGAACAGTGCTATTTCTATCATGTTCATGTGGGACGGGTCATTGGCAGATTTGGGTTACTGCTTCTGCTCCATGATTCCCTTCATATGATCAGTTACTGTGTTCGTCAATGAGCAGAACTGTCAATAATCATTTCTGTTATCTTTTAATATGTAACGGAATGTTTGACAAGAACAAATATATCCTTCTGAAATCTAAGTTGTTTTAACTTTTAACTGATTTGATCTTTCATTTACCACCTAAAAAGTGGTAACGAAAAAGAAAATTTTTCCTTTAACATCTCTTCTTTATGGGATTTCCATTTTCATAACACCCTAACAGACTCTTTGTAAAAAAAAAAAAATATTTATTTATTTATTTGAATGTAAAAGTTGAAATTGTAATTCACTATTTTTCCCCCATGGTTTTGCTACTTTTAGTTCAGGATTTGGGTGGAGGGACTTTTTCCACCAGTGGGCAGATGTAATTACAACATTTTTTTAAAAATTTTGTTACACAAAATATGTATTTGTTTTATAAAAACATAAAATGCTGTTCTGTTTTATTTACTTGTGAGTGTGTGTGTGTGTGTGTGTGTGTGTGTGTGTGTGTGTGTGTGGGTGAGTGTGAATGGTCTTTGTTCTGCCATGTTCTACGCCAAGCGTCGTCATCGCTCACTATCTGTCATTCTGTCAACACTGGTTGCCATGGCACCTGGGAAAAGGACATTGTCACCAGCAGCACTGACAGAGACATGGTTGCCATGGACATGGATGCTGTTACTACGGAGACTACAGAGGAATCTGAGCCTGCTGTGAAGATACTCTGAAAGCCTTTTAACACAGGGCCATGACTTTTTCCCACTTTGTAAGTTTGTGCGTGCGTGTGTGTGTGTGTGTGTGTGTGTGTGTGTGTGTGTGTGTGTGTGTGTGTGTAAACCTGTGTAACCTCTTGTCTCTGGTGTTGTACTGAAGCTGAGTTACATAACCGGTACAGCAGGTGTACAATGGCTGGAGACACATTAACCGCTTGGCTTTGAGACGACCCTTTCATCACACTGATGGGATATTATCTCAGCTCAGCTCAGTCCAATTCCAGAAGCTTTGTAGGTGAATGAAAGGTAGTCTATCTAGTGAAAAGTAATCTATCTACGCTGTCAAATGAGAGATTAAAATTCATAACGGCAACAGTTTGTCTTATTTATAACATGGCTCCTTTTTTTTTTTTTTTTTTTTTTNTTTTTTTTTTTTTTTTGTCTCCAGCACTCCCTGCATCTCGTTCTCTTGTTCTTTATAAGATTCGATAGAAGTTTCTCTGTCAGTCAGAAAGTCCCATAAATGTCAAAAAGAAAAAAAAAAGAAAAAAGAATTTCAGCATATGTGCAACTGCAGGACATAGTTATTAAAGAACCATCCTGGTGGTTTTGTATTTTGCATGTGCATACAAGTACAAGTACTGACAATCATTTCCCAAATCATATTACTGGAGCAATAAATATTAGAATTGTTTTTCCTACTTTTCAGGCCACCATTGGTTTCAGTTCATTCTTATTAAAATCAACTTGTAGAGGCTTGAAACATGCATGAGATGGGCAAGTCATCACAGCGAAAATGAAATTTAAATTTGTTTTGGTGAAGTAACTTTATTTAACAGGTCAAACATGGAGCTTCATAGAAGATGATGTATGCCTCCTCCAAGGAATATAGTCCCAGGAGAAAACAACTTTTGCCAAGAAATTAAAAACGGCCTTCCCTTCTACATTCAGACATATGTGTTAGCAGGTGAAACATCATATTTAAGGTGGGTGTATCACCTAAACATTTGACTTTGAAAGATTGGGGATTTTGGCAAAATAACTACAAAACTAAAATACAGTTTTATGGTTCGGGAAATGGTTGTCAGTAAAGTAATTTGTATGCAGGTAGTATTTATTGGGTATAAACATGCAAAAATCACCAATATAGTACTTTAAAGTAAATCTAATGGCTGCAACGCTTTCAGTTTAGCTCTTTACTCATTAGATGATTTTGTGGAAGTTTTAATAGTTCTTTCAGAGGAAGAGACTAACAATATTAAAATCCAAGCATATGGCTGCTCTCCACTCTAGGAAAAATCCCTTGGAATTAAAAAAAAAAAAAAAAAAAAAAAAACGAAAGAAAACATAAATCCCATGACCTTTAACTTTTGTTGAATCTGCAGCTATGCCGCTCTGTAGATCCTGGGATCTTATCTCAGAAGAGTTGAGCATTTCCTCCTGCCGCTCTGTAGATCCTGGGATCTTATCTCAGAAGAGTCGAGCATTTCCTCCTGCTGGATGAATCAGTTCTGGAGAAATGTCTAATGATGCTTGTCTGTTTTCACAGGCTGTAGTCCAAAGTAATTTTTGCAATTTTACTCCTCACTAAATACAGCGGAACGAGTCAAAAAGCCATTTTCAAGGCTCAAGTGCTGCGTTTTATGTCACAAATAAAAGTCAACGTAATGAAAAGTAAAATTCCAAAACTCCAGAGAGTTCAAATCCCACTCCACTCTAAGATACAGTTGATGTGGTTCACCAGGCTGTGATGGAGAACACCCACTCTGATGTAGCCGGAGAATTCATCATGAAGCGTTTGATGTGACGCACAATTTGTGATGCAGCAACCAGAAAACCGGGCCTCATTAGTGTCTCCCAGCAGAGAGATATTAATGAAAGCAGAGCAGATATAAAAATACCTGATCCCCATTCAAACAACTTTCCCTCACCAGCAGACTGACTGACAGGAAGGACAGCAGGAAGATTGTGACGAGGTTGGTTGTATAGTTTTGTTTCCTAAATGGCTCAAAGCACGAAGATAAAAATTCTCATAAGCAACTGTGTTTGATGTTAACATAAAAGATCCAAAGGAGAATTAGCCGAATGCTAATTGTGTCCAAGGTCAAACCTATTTGCTTTGATCTTAATCCATGAATGAGACACGTGTTGTATTTATTTTATTTTATTTGATTTTAAGCAAACAAAATATACCAACACAAGTCATATGAGCACACTCGCTCCGCTCACTGGTCAGAAATGCCTGGAGGCGGGAGTGAGAAAATCAAAACCGGAAGAAGCTGGTGTGTAATGAGGAACAATGAGAGAATGCTGTACGTTCCTTGTCATGGTAATTGTTTGGTCAATATCAAAAAAAAAAAAAAATTGGCAGCAGAAGCTGAATTCTAGACAACGTGTGGAAAAACTACATGTTGCTTCACTTGCTGCCTTCAGGCGGCTGAACAGCAAAATGGAGTAACATAATGAGCACATAAAACCACACGCTAACCTTCAACATGTTCCTCTGAAGACGTGATAAATAAGTTTGACATATTACCACCTTTGCACAGCATTTTTTTTTATTTGACTCAAAAGTATAGTTTATTTAATGTTATTCACATGAACCTAGCTCCCTTTTAGTGCTTTTCTACAAAAAAAAAAACAAAAAAAACTTAGGTCCTTAAATCATTTCCCTTTGGTATTCATGATGCCATTTAGTGAACCAGCCCATATTTCAACAAATTTGTAATAGTGAAACCATTGTATCGTCAATGAAAATAACAAGAGTTTTGTTTTGGTTTTTTTTTTTTAAGTATTTTGGTGGAAAACAAGCAAAATGGCAGACCGCATTGTTTAACAAACTTTTATCATCTTATTCAGTTGTTTATTTATAATTTCTTTACTTATTTACTTCAGTCCAACAAGCCAACTGTGGATGTTACACAGACCATGAACACACATTGACTTCTAGTTTCACTGAGTAGAATAATACATGCCAAATGATGATTTTGTTATTTTATTATTATCACGGTCCCCACTTCAGGTCCTGCTATTTTCTAGTTCCAAACAGGAACCAACTTGTTTGGTTCCGAACCAATTTATTTTTGGTTGAAATGTTCTAAACAGTTCCAAATTAGGTTTGTGAACTGCGTTGGTGGAAATGCCCTGTCTGTTCCTAGATCAACAACGTGTTGGTGCTTTCTTTTCTAACATAATAAGTAGTCTGGATCATTTTCCTAACACAAATAGTTCCAGAGTTAATTTGACCCTTTCCTTAAAATGTTTCTGTGCAATTCAACCTGAGTGCGATTGCTGTGCGCCTAAATTAATCGTATCACGGGGTAGATTGCGTTGGTAGCACATACTTACTAATAAGCTAACAGCGTTTCTTTGACTTCATTTGATTAGTTAAGTGAACTTTCTCTGTCACTCACACACTCAAACACGCAAACACACAATTAACACACACAAGAGACATTCTGTATTCCTGTTGATAGGTTTTATAGATGTAGTTCGTAGCAGTGACATTGTGATATTTTGATCCTAAATGTCCTGACGCTGTCAGAATTTTGTCGCAGGCTGTTTTGGTCGCAAACCCATCAAATCAGTCATCAGTCGACATATCTAAATGATCTTGGACCACCGTTTTTTTTTGTTTTGTTTTGTTTTGTTTTTTTGACTGATGACTTGGATTTTCTACACGTTATCTTTTGTCTGAGAAAGCCCCAAATCGTTTAGTTTGTAGAAGCCTTTAGAGATAGAAGAGCATTATGTCATTAATAGTACATACATGTCACCCTGTTTGTAAGACCCCTGCTTACTTTTCCTGTATTTACCATTGATTAGTAGTTCTACAGACAAGTTTTGTATAATATATTTTTTGTAACACCTCTTTTGATCTGCATCAAGATGAATTACCCAGCAGCCCTACTAGAGCTGCTCAGCAACCAGGAAGAATCTCAGCGAATCTACATGACAGTATGAAAATGAAGCAGGATGGTGCTGGAAAAGAGGCAGACATGCTGCACATCACACCCTCTACAGATGAATAAAGGCTAAATAAAGTAAAAATGAATGTAGCGTAACACCCACTGAGTGAAATTTCTCTGTCACCATCAGCCCATTCATTACAGAAACAGAAAAAATGCCATAAGGCAGTTGTCAGAGCGAGACAGAGAGAGAGAGGAGAAAGAAGACCCTGGGAGGCACTAAAAGAGTTATGTTTATATGAAAAATGATTTTCCCATGGAGGCAATACAGCTGATGTGGAGTGATGACTAAGACTGGAAAAGAATATGAAGCTGCTTTTCAAAACCCCTCGGCACTACAAACGACAGACAAAGCAGAACGTAGGGGGGTGGAAGATGGACTCAGAGCTAATCTCTTCGTTAAAGGGTTTTGCTGAGCGCATTGTACTACTTTGAACACAGGGGAATCAAGTACAGTCAGCCAGAGCTTAAAGGACAAAACCAGCCATGTTGCATGTTTGAGCCCAATATATTAAACCCACATACATGTAGCATAAATATAGATTATACATAACAGTAGTATATGAATATTAATTAAGATAAAGCAATGGTATGCAAAGTTGCAATGTTAAGATCATAATTTCAATAAAGCAATATTAATCTTATTTAAACTGGACACCATTCATGTTATGTGGACAATTAAGTCGTTTGAACTTAATATTTTGATTATTTAATTAATATTCAGTCTCAGATCTTAACTTAATATTCGGGCTCAAACCTGAAAAGTAATGGTTTTTGACTCATCCAGTGATTTCTTCTCCGAACTGAAACAGGCAAACAAAGTACTATTGCACAGGTTAACATTTATTTACAGATGAGAAATATAAAAATATACAAATGAGGTAGATATTATGTGAGAAATGAAAACCAGGTTTGACAACGGAAAACTGGTGGATTTTCAAAATAAAATCCTAACCTATTCTAACGTTGACTGAGTCTAGCTTTATTTTACGGAGTTAGTACGGCAATTATGAAAATAGAAAACGGTTGGTAAGAAAGATATGGAAATGGGAAAATAACGTAGTTAGGCTGCATCACTTTAACATCAGCAAAGACAAGATCTTACGTTGGGCTTAGTCACTCCAATGATGTGGGAAAGTCGGATCGCCAGTCTTGACTCAGGCGCTCAACAGCTTGGTCACGTCGTATGAAGGAAGCGTGGTGCAGGCAGTCCTCAGGATTCAGGATGTTCGGACTCGCGGCCGTCGTCACGGATCCGAACAAATGGGTCTTCCTTTGGAACCAGATCAGCACACTTCTTGACGAACAGCTGGAGCTGGGAGCTGGACTTCAGGTCGAACCGGATTGCAGTGCTGGAGTTTACCCAACGTGGTCAGCGGAGCCGATGGCACGTAGCAGAGCAGCTAACTTAGAGAACTAACCGTAGCTAGAACTGAATAGCTTGAATGAAACCACGTGGAGGTCGTGATAACATCTATCGCTGATTCAGGCAAAATCTTCTTAGAACAGCTAATAAAATTACTTGAGATTACTTTAAAATAAAGAACCGCTAGCCGTTGTTTTAGCAACGCGGTGAAGAAAGGAGACAAGAAGAGAAGAGAAGCCGCCACGCGGTGTAGAGAGGGCAGCAACAAAAGGAAAAAGGAAAGAAAGCCAAGAGAGATAACAACAAAAAGCCTCAAACAATGGGCTGCGTGGAGTTTTAAAGAGAAAAGCCCTTCGCGCGTTGTGAAGAACACGCCCATGCTTTGTTCTCATAGGAGCTTTTCCCGATGATGTCATGAAGGCAGGCAGCAGCCTGGAGCAGCTTAATTTCTGTGATATTACAGAAACATAACCTATACTTATACTAAGTCCACTCATTTCCCATTGTCAAAGCATGATACATAGAAATTTCACGTAGTAAATTCACAGTATGACATGCTAGCACAAATAAAACCATGTTACACAAATAAATCATCTCTTTTGTTGTCTAATAGGAATTTATCACAAAATCTAAACATCTAAAACACTATTATGAAATTTGATGATCTTTGATTAACTAAATCTATTTCTGCATCAATGCAAGTATTCTAAACATTACAAAGATAAAACAAAAGCTTAGATTGTTGTAGATTGTCAAAATAGATTTTGTGTGAACTTAAAGGATCATAAAATAACAATGTGATGTTCTGTGATTTAAGAAGTATGTTGGAGAAATGTAACACATAAAACTAAATCCTTTAACTAAATAAACACAAATACAAGTACAACAAAAGCATGTAGTATTGAAAATGAATTTCAATATCTGAACATAGTTTTAAGGTACGACAGAGAGAGAGAGAGAGAGAGAGAGAGAGAGAGAGAGAGAGATGGCAACTCATTTATTTCATGACTCTAAATAAATTCAGACATCTTCTTGTTTCCTGAATAGATTCTGAATTAAGAGTCTTATTTGGTGTAGTGAGATCAGTTCTTTAACTCTGTGAAGTCCTTGGCTTGCAGACAATCTGGAGCCATTGAAGTGACCATTTGGGGGAGGGAGCTTGTGAGATACTCAAATGCAGATAAGAGTGACTGTATGTTCTTTTCTTTTATTGCAGAGGAGCTTTAAAGATCAAAGTGTTACCAAGTCTCTCTAAGGTGATAACCTCTGGTTACCATGGTGTTTGGGAGGTCAGAGAAATTTAGAAGTTCTGTTTCGTTGTCTTTACGGTATCTGTCCTGCAGATTTTACAACTAAACGAGGGGAAGAGAACAGCAGGGGATCTTGAGGAGTTCCTGGGTGCTCATCCATATGTTAAAGTGAATGTGTATTGTGTCTGTGAAGGGGGACAGTTAGGTGTCTGTGAAGGGGGGAAGGTGATGTATGCGTGGGTCCAGCAAGCCTCCACGCAGACGCAGTCTGAAACCTGATTATTTCATCCCAGAAAAACATAATCATATATTTATCAAACTGCAGTTGTTCCAGTAATGCT
>VXCM01004830.1:0-41273 GCA_014773175.1 Lucifuga dentata
AGTGATAGCAGCAGTAGTAGCATATGTAGCAGCAGTAATAGCAGCGATATAGCAGGAGTAGTAGCATAAGTAGCAGCAGTAATACAAGCAATACAGCAGTGATACAGCAGCAATAGTAGCATAGGTACCAGCAGTAATACCAGTGATATAGCAGCAGTAGTAGCATAGGTAGCAGCAGTAATAGAAGCAATACAGCAGCAATTTAGCAGCAGCTGTAGCATAGGTAGCAGCAGTAATAGAAATGGTACAGCAGCAATATAGCAGCAGTAGTAGCATAGGTAGCAGCAGTAATAGCAGCGATATAGCAGCAGTAGTAGCATAGGTAGCAGCAGTAATAGAAGCAATACAGCAGCAATATAGCAGCAGTAGTAGCATAGATAGCAGCAGTAATAGAAGCAATACAGCAGCAATATAGCAGCAGTAGTAGCATAGGTAGCAGCAGTAATAGCAGCAACATAGCAGCAGTAGTAGCATTGGTAACAGTAGTAATAGCAGCGATATAGCAGCAGTAATAGCATATGTAGCAGCAGTAATAGCAGCGATATAGTAGCAGTAGTAGTAATAGCAGCGATATAGAAGCAGTAGTAGCAGAGTTAGCAGCAGTAATACCTGTGATATAGCAGCAGTAGTAGCATAGGTAGCAGCAGTAATAGCAGCAACATAGCAGCAGTAGTAGCATTGGTAACAGTAGTAATAGCAGCGATATAGCAGCAGTAATAGCATATGTAGCAGCAGTAATAGCAGCGATATAGTAGCAGTAGTAGTAATAGCAGCGATATAGAAGCAGTAGTAGCAGAGTTAGCAGCAGTAATACCTGTGATATAGCAGCAGTAGTAGCATAGGTAGCAGCAGTGATAGCAGCAGTTGCAGCAAAGTTAGCAGCAGTAATAGCAGTGATACAGCAGCAGAAGTAGCATATGTAGCAGCAGCAATAGCAGCGATTATAGTAGCAATAGTAGCATAGGTAGCAGCAGTAATGGTAGCGATATAGCAGCAATAGTAGCATAGGTAGCAGCAGTCATAGCAGCGATATAGCAGCAAAAGTAGTAAAGATAGCAGCAGTAATAGTTACGATATAGCAGCAGTAATAGCATATGTAGCAGATAGCATTGATATAGCAGCAATAGTAGCATAGGTAGCAGCAGTCATAGCAGCGATATAGCAGCAAAAGTAGTAAAGATAGCAGCAGTAATAGTTACGATATAGCAGCAGTAATAGCATATGTAGCAGATAGCATTGATATAGCAGCAATAGTAGCATAGGTAGCAGCAGTAATACCAGCGATATAGTAGCAGTAGTAGCATAAGTAGCAGCACTAACAGCAGCAGTAGTAGCATAGGTAGCAGTAGTAGTAATAGCAGCGATATAGCAGTGGTAGCAAAGTTAGCAGCAGTAATAGCATCAATATAGCAGTAGTAGCAAAGTNCAGCGATATAGCAGTGGTAGCAAAGTTAGCAGCAGTAATAGCATCAATATAGCAGTAGTAGCAAAGTCAGCAGCAGTAATAGCAGTGATATAGCAGCAGTAGGAGCAGAGTTAGCAGCAGTAATACCAGTGATATAGCAGCAGTAGTAGCATAGGTAGCAGCAGTGATAGCAGCAGCTGCAGCAAAGTTAGCAGCAGTAATAGCAGTGATACAGCAGCAGAAGTAGCATATGTAGCAGCAGCAATAGCAGCGATTATAGTAGCAATAGTAGCATAGGTAGCAGCAGTAATGGTAGCGATATAGCAGCAATAGTAGCATAGGTAGCAGCAGTCATAGCAGCGATATAGCAGCAAAAGTAGTAAAGATAGCAGCAGTAATAGTTACGATATAGCAGCAGTAATAGCATATGTAGCAGATAGCATTGATATAGCAGCAATAGTAGCATAGGTAGCAGCAGTAATACCAGCGATATAGTAGCAGTAGTAGCATAAGTAGCAGCACTAACAGCAGCAGTAGTAGCATAGGTAGCAGTAGTAGTAATAGCAGCGATATAGCAGTGGTAGCAAAGTTAGCAGCAGTAATAGCATCAATATAGCAGTAGTAGCAAAGTCAGCAGCAGTAATAGCAGTGATATAGCAGCAGTAGGAGCAGAGTTAGCAGCAGTAATACCAGTGATATAGCAGCAGTAGTAGCATAGGTAGCAGCAGTGATAGCAGCAGCAGTAGCAAAGTTAGCAGCAGTAATAGCAGTCATACAGCAGCAATTGTAGCATATGTAGCAGCAGTAATAGCAGCAAAAGTAGCATATGTAGCAGCAGCAATAGCAGCGATTATAGCAGCAATTGTAGCATAGGTAGCAGCAGTAATAGCAGCAAAAGTAGCATAGGTAGCAGCAGNATTATAGCAGCAATTGTAGCATAGGTAGCAGCAGTAATAGCAGCAAAAGTAGCATAGGTAGCAGCAGTAATAGCTGCGATATAACAGCAGTAGCAGCAAAGTTAACAGCAGTAATAGCTGTGATATAGCAGCAGTAGTAGTATCATAGGTAACAGCAGTAATAGCAGTGATAGCATAGGTAGCAGCAGTGATAGCAGCAGTAGTAGCAAAGTTAGCAGCAGTAATAGCAGTGCTACAGCAGCAGTAGTAGCATAAGTAGCAGCAGTAATAGCAGCAATATAGCAGCAGTAGTAGCATAGGTAGCAGCAGTAGTAGCATAGATAGCAGCAGTAATAGCAGCGATATAGCAGCAGTAGTAGCAAAAGTAACAGCAGTAATAGCAGTGATATAGCAGCAGTAGTAGCATAGGTAGCAGCAGTGATAGCAGCAGTAGTAGCATATGTAGCAGCAGTAATAGCAGCGATATAGCAGGAGTAGTAGCATAAGTAGCAGCAGTAATACAAGCAATACAGCAGTGATACAGCAGCAATAGTAGCATAGGTACCAGCAGTAATACCAGTGATATAGCAGCAGTAGTAGCATAGGTAGCAGCAGTAATAGCAGCAATACAGCAGCAATATAGCAGCAGTAGTAGCATAGATAGCAGCAGTAATAGAAGCAATACAGCAGCAATATAGCAGCAGTAGTAGCATAGGTAGCAGCAGTAATAGCAGCAATATAGCAGCAGTAGTAGCATAGGTAGCAGCAGTAATAGCAGCAATATTAGCATAGGTAGCAGCAGTAATAGCTGCGATATAACAGAAGTAGCAGCAAAGTTAACAGCAGTAATAGCTGTGATATAGCAGCAGTAGTAGTATCATAGGTAACAGCAGTAATAGCAGTGATAGCATAGGTAGCAGCAGTGATAGCAGCAGTAGTAGCAAAGTTAGCAGCAGTAATAGCAGCACTACAGCAGCAGTAGTAGCATAAGTAGCAGCAGTAATATCAGCGATATAGCAGCAGTAGTAGCATAGGTAGCAGCAGTAGTAGCATAGGTAGCAGCAGTAATAGCAGCGATATAGCAGCAGTAGTAGCATAGGTAGCAGCAGTAATAGAAGCAATACAGCAGCAATTTAGCAGCAGCTGTAGCATAGGTAGCAGCAGTAATAGAAACAGTACAGCAGCAATATAGCAGCAGCAGTAATAGCAGCGATATAGCAGCAGTAGTAGCATAGGTAGCAGCAGTAATAGAAGCAATACAGCAGCAATATAGCAGCAGTAGTAGCATAGATAGCAGCAGTAATAGAAGCAATACAGCAGCGACATAGCAGCAGTAGTAGCATTGGTAACAGTAGTAATAGCAGTGATATAGCAGCAGTAATAGCATATGTAGCAGCAGTAATAGCATTGATATAGCAGCAAAAGTAGTATAGGTAGTAGCAGTAATAGCAGCGATATAGTAGCAGTAGTAGCATAAGTAGCAGCACTAATAGTAGCAGTAGTAGCATAGATAGCAGTAGTAGTAATAGCAGCAATATAGCAGCAGTAGTAGTAAAGTTAGCAGCAGTAATAGCAGTGATATAGCAGCAGTAGTAGCAGAGTTAGCAGCAGTAATACCTGTGATATAGCAGCAGTAGTAGCATAGGTAGCAGCAGTGATAGCAGCAGTTGCAGCAAAGTTAGCAGCAGTAATAGCAGTGATACAGCAGCAGAAGTAGCATATGTAGCAGCAGCAATAGCAGCGATTATAGTAGCAATAGTAGCATAGGTAGCAGCAGTCATAGCAGCGATATAGCAGCAAAAGTAGTAAAGGTAGCAGCAGTAATAGTTACGATATAGCAGCAGTAGTAGTATCATACATAACAGCAGTAATAGCAGTGATGGCATAGGCAGCAGGAGTGATAGCAGCAGTAGTAGCAAAGTTAGCAGCGGTAATAGCAGCGCTATAGCAGCAGTAGTAGCATAAGTAGCAGCGGTAATAGCAGCGATATAGCAGCAGTAGTAGCATATGTAGCAGCAGTAATAGAAGCAATACAGCAGCAATATAGCAGCAGTAGTAGCATAGATAGCAGCAGTAATAGAAGCAATACAGCAGCGACATAGCAGCAGTAGTAGCATTGGTAACAATAGTAATAGCAGCGATATAGCAGCAGTAATAGCATATGTAGCAGCAGTAATAGCATTGATATAGCAGCAAAAGTAGTATAGGTAGTAGCAGTAATAGCAGCGATATAGTAGCAGTAGTAGCATAAGTAGCAGCACTAATAGTAGCAGTAGTAGCATAGATAGCAGTAGTAGTAATAGCAGCGATATAGCAGCAGTAGTAGTAAAGTTAGCAGCAGTAATAGCAGTGATATAGCAGCAGTAGTAGCAGATTTAGCAGCAGTAATACCTGTGATATAGCAGCAGTAGTAGCATAGGTAGCAGCAGTGATAGCAGCAGTTGCAGCAAAGTTAGCAGCAGTAATAGCAGTGATACAGCAGCAGAAGTAGCATATGTAGCAGCAGCAATAGCAGCGATTATAGTAGCAATAGTAGCATAGGTAGCAGCAGTCATAGCAGCGATATAGCAGCAAAAGTAGTAAAGGTAGCAGCAGTAATAGTTACGATATAGCAGCAGTAGTAGTATCATACATAACAGCAGTAATAGCAGTGATGGCATAGGCAGCAGGAGTGATAGCAGCAGTAGTAGCAAAGTTAGCAGCGGTAATAGCAGCGCTATAGCAGCAGTAGTAGCATAAGTAGCAGCAGTAATAGCAGCGATATAGCAGCAGTAGTAGCAAAGGTAATAGCAGTGATATAGCAGCAGTAGTAACATAGGTAGCAGCAGTGATAGCAGCAGTAGTAGCATAGGTAGCAGCAGTGATAGCAGCAGTAGTAGCATATGTAGCAGCAGTAATAGCAGCGATATAGCAGGAGTAGTAGCAATAGGTAGCAGCAGTAATACAAGCAATACAGCAGTGATATAGCAGCAATAGTAGCATAGGTACCAGCAGTAATACCAGTGATATAGCAGCAGTAGTAGCATAGATAGCAGCAGTAATAGAAGCAATACAGCAGCAATATAGCAGCAGTAGTAGCAAAGTTAGCAGCAGTAATAGCAGCGATTTAGCAGCAGTAGTAGCATAGGTAGCAGCAGTAATAGCGGCAATATGGCAGTAGTAGTAGCATAGGTAGCAGCAGTAATAGCAGCGATGTAGTAGCAGTAGTAGCATAGGTAGCAGCAATAATAGCAAAAGGAAAGCTTTGTATGAGCTGATTGTCTGTCTAAAGCTCTGATCACATTCAGCCTCGTGTTAAGAAGGCAAATTAAATCCCGCTCTACTACTTTTACTTCAAAAGTCATTTCACTCACACAGCAGTTATTTAATGCAAAGGTCAACTATATCAGCAGCCAAATGAATTGTCTTATGTACATGTCATATGTTTCGTTATTCTGGAATAAATTGCTCTCATATCTTTCTGGAGGCACAAACAGTCCTGCTGAGCTCTGCATTTCCTCTTTGTAGTCAGACAAAAAGCACGCTGAATTGTTTTCGCCTGTAGCCAATGAACTCAAAGCAGCAAAGGCTCTGCACCTACCAGAGACCGCTGGGTGACAGTTTCCAGTCGGATGCCCATGGGAGTCGGGGACATAGAATGTTCTTATCTGTCATCATTGTACCAATTGTCTATAAAAATTAATGTGCTAGTAATGCTGCCACACAAGAGCTAATGAATTCCAAATTTCAGTTCATGAATGAGTGAAAAGAAGATGAATGAAAAGAAATGAATGACTGTCAAGATTTCAAGGTAACAATTCTATTTTTGTCAAGATTTTAAACTGTAGTTTTATTTGTTCCATAAATGCATATTATTATTATTATTATTATTATTATTATTATTATTATTATTATTATTATTATTATTTAATATTATCATTAATGATTCCTTTGTTTTTACTGGTTATTCTTTTTAAATACATTTTATCACCTCTTACCATTTATGTAACTGACACTGTGTGGGTTTTCTAGGAGGGTCAGAATAGAATCAAAGACCACGTCGATGGCGCAGGGATGAGCCTGGGCAGGAAGGGAGTGAGGGTGACTGGAAAATATGAGGCTCCGGTAGACTGGGGCAGAGGAAATCCATCCATAGTCCACTCTCGCACCAGCACCCCTCTGCCTCCAAACACCTCCACTGTGATCTCCATCAAACCTCATTCTCACGGGTCCTCTATGATCCATGAGCAAGGGAATATGGATGCATCAGAAGTGTCATCTCTGACAAGGGCCTCCTGCAGTGAGATGGGTGTCCCCAGACACACCGTGAAGGATCCAGGGCAGATCCTGAACATCCAGGGCAGCGATAACAAGAAGCCAATGGCTCCATACATGCACCTGCATGGGGGCAGTAGCAGCAGCAGTAGACCTGATGGATGGCTAGAAGATGGAAGTCCATATAAGTTCTTCAGCACCTTCAAACCCCACTTTGAAGCTTCCAGAAGGGGCACCGGGTCAAGAGAGAACACACCTATTCATTTGGCTTGCAGTATGGATTCATCCAGTTCATTCAGGTCTGATACAAACACAAATAGGCAGGCTGGCATTCGTTCACGCACATACGAAAGCAGTAGCACCCAGAGAGAGACTGGAGCTTCTCATACAGGTTAGTGAAGATTTGCTAAAAACACGTTTATTCTTGATAGAAATAAAGAGTTTTCATTGTTCTTAGATGCTAGAACACAGGACTGTGACGTTTAAGTCCTGACTCTGTCTTGAGTCAAGTTTCTTTTTAAAATCTTGAAGTTGGTCTTCAAACATCTATGAACTGATCAGTAAAGTTGAAGGGTTTAGCGGGTGGATCTATGTCCGTTTTTTTTTTTTGAGACTATCCTAAAGCTTTATTTTTACTTTTATAGAACTTATTGTCTCTTTTGGTGATTTGATAAAGTTTGCCCTCTGAAGTAGATTGAAATCAATGCATCTGTTTTTGGAAACCAACCTGGACTTGACTAGGTAGCACAACTGTAAGGAGATATGCAGTATTTTGTTATCAAACTCCTGTAGGTATTTTATTGTCCTCTATTGTCCTTTATTGTCCTGGTGATCATTTTTCCCCACAGATAACAGAAACGAGACTGTTGAGTTCTCTGGAAACCTGAGGTTCAACTCAGCCATGGAGCAGATCAAGCAGCAGATTGCCAGAGAAAACATCAACTTTGTTCGCTTTGAAGCCACTGATCTTCACGGGGTGTCCAGGTCCAAGACAGTGCCTGTCCACTTCTTCCATGTAATTATCTAACTAACTATCTGTCTGTCTGTCTGTCTGTCTGTCTGTCTGTCTCTCTCTCTCTCTCTCTCTCTCTATCCATCCATCCATCCATNTCTGTCTGTCTGTCTGTCTGTCTGTCTCTCTCTCTCTCTCTCTCTCTCTATCCATCCATCCATCCATCCATCCATCTTCATGTCGAATATTTATTTAAGGTTAACCTAAAAAGAATCTGCTTATGACAGAAAAGACAAAGATATAGAAACATGTGGATGGAATGAGCAAACATTTATATTTTTAAAAACCAAATCTGCTCACTTTTGGTCAGGTATTTTCGCTAGGGAGCGTCTGTAATTTACAGGATTGTATTCATTCCCATGTTCCACAGGAGAAGGCCGTGTATGGGGTACCGATGCCAAGAAGCTACTTGGAACTGACCTTGAGCCCCAAGTGTAATGAAGTGGATCATGCCAACACTGCCAATTTCAGCAGTGATGTTCTTCTGATCCCTGATCTTTCGACCTTTAGGGTCCTACCCTGGACTGAGCAGACAGCCCGGGTCATCTGTGACCCCTGCACGGTGACTGGGAGCCCCCTTCGCACTTCACCTCGCCTCATTGCTAAGCAGCTTCTCGGCCAGCTCCAAAGCCTGGGATTCTCCCTGCATTCCTCCTTCACCTATGAATGCTGCGTCTTGGGAGCACCAGACCAAATCGGACCAAAGACCCTCCTGTTTCCTGCTACAACCCTTCTTAGCAACCATGACCTGCCTTTCCTCCAGCAGCTAGTGGACAGCATGTACTGCATGGGCGCAGACATAGACAGCACCGCCTCAGCCAGCGGCCCTGGCCAGATGGAAATAAACCTGAGGCCAGAGTTTGGGATTGCAGCTGCTGATTCTGCGTTCACTTTCCGCACCGGCATTAAAGAGATGGCTCGTAAACACAGCTACATCGCTAGCTTTTTCACAGATGACGGTTTGTATAATGCCGGAGTGCTCTCTCACAGCCTGTGGGATGCAAACGGTCGACGTATCTTGTTCCACAGTGGGGAGAGGGCAGGTGAGCTTTCTGAGATTGGCAGGAAATGGCTGGCCGGGCTCCTTGCTCATTCTGCTGCTCTCAGCTGCCTGATGTCTCCCGGTCTCGGCTGCCGGAGCCACATCGCCAAGATGGTCAAAGATCCCAAGAGCATGTTATATGCCACATGTGGCTGTAATGATAACAGCAGCTCCTTCAACATCAAGTGCCACGGTGGGAGGGAGATGCACATTGACAACAAGCTGGGATCAGCCATGGCCAATCCTTACATTGTGCTTGCCGCCACTGTGGCAGCAGGACTGGATGGCATCAGGCAAAACCTCAGTGTGGACAGCAGTCTGAACAAAGCACCCAATCAGCAGAGAGAGTTTGCCATCCCTGTGAAGCTGGATGAGGCTCTGGAGGCCCTGGGAGAGGATGAAGTCATCCGCAGCACCCTTGGAGAGCCATTTGTGCAGTACTTCATTGCAATGAAGAAATTTGAGATTGAGACCCAAGAACTGGATGATGAGAGAAACAAGTGCCTGGAATATTTCATCTAGAAATCCCCCATATTTTATTATGTAGACAAATAAACTCATGACAAACAACTGCTTCAGGAGAATAGTTTTTAAATGATATATTATGCTGACACCATATTTCAAATTAAACAAATATCATTACTTTACACCCTCAGTGATGTGCAACATTTGTAGTTCATGCTTTTTATCTATATAATGATTAATTTCAAGAACAATACTGACATACTCTGACACACACTGTATGACCTGACAGTAAACCATCACAAGAAAAATAAAGGTGACATTGTTCTGCAGCATAAGACAAGGTAGGTAAATAAAACATAACACAAATATACTTACAAAATATTCAAAAATTGAGAATGTAAAGCTGTTTACCAGTACTTTATCTTACAAAATATATATGCTGCCTTTTTCATTGTATTTCCTAAACTGTATTAATTTTAAAGGTTATAACAAAAAGCTCATACAGCAGGAAACAAATTTTATCCATAAATCCTACAAAGGTTACCTCATTTATGTTAATAAAGTAGCTGACGAGGTATCTGGAGTGAACTGGTAGATGATGATCAAAGTGAACAGAAAGAATAATGTAGAACGTGAACATTTTGGAATATGTTCCACATCACTGTGATCCTTAAATATATACATACAGTGTTTTTGTTTATACATAGTTTACATTTAATAAACATTGATTTACTGTGTACTTCATCTGCAAATAAGAACCAGAAGTAGCCAAAGAAGAATTCCCAAGTCCATACTGTTAAAGATGTTGACGTGATAAATAGGCACAGAGGGGTTCTTTAATATGTCTAAAACCTTGTGTGATGTATTGATATGAATTTGATTTCACAATGTATAAGAAATTCTTATATACTTATATATTCTGTTTAACGAAGTTTAGTATCACTTTGTCTGCAAAGTGATACTAAAAGTGACACTGGATCCAGCATGATGTATGCATGACACAAAAAAATCATTCATTCATTCATTCATTCATAAAATAACTATATTTTGCAAATTACACAAATCAGGATGAGCTAAACATTAAAAAAGAATAAATTGGGGTATCAGGTGGCTTAAGCCTGGTTCATCCTGGCTGTGCAAAAAGCGTAAAGAAATGATAAAAATGGGGCCAAAACAGCCGAGCATGGAGAACATATTTAAGGGTTAAAGGTCGCTCATGAGGTCGTGCACCCCTCAGTTTTTGAAACAACACGGTCGGTGTTTGTGTGATGTAAATATGCCTTCATCAAAGACTGAACAAGCAAAGAGGTGCAGAGGAAGAGGAAGTACATATATGTGTTTTACTTAAAGGAATTACCAGCGACCATCACCTTCTGCGACTTTTTCGTCTTGCAGTCAATGTAAGTAACAGCAATTCCTCCTCTTTGTTAATCAACAAAAAGTCTGTTTTCACTGAGCAGTTCTATCCTGTAGCACCAACTTCGGTGGTGCTACAGGAGAGTTGAAGTGGACGGTCATTACGTGGTCGTCTTAAAACACAAGAATCATAGGATGGTCTGTTTGTCTACATTCATGTCCATATCATGTCTACATTCAAAATAAACCAAACCTGTTCTCTCCAAAACAAACTAATAAGTGTAATGCATTTTAACTTCATTAATAAGGCTTTAATCTTCCTGTCACAGTTTACTTGTTCTTACCGATCAGATTTCCTACTCGTTGCATGAATCGGCCCAATTTATTGTCACTGCCACTTTGTGTTTGATATGTCGGATATCCGTGTGAGGCACCAGCAGAAACGTGTGCTGTGTTGTTACCTAAAGAGTTTTTGTCTTTGTCTGAAGAATGCGTGCTTGGTTTATCTGGAGGAACATTTTCAGCACTGAGAAAATACTCAAAGCGACTGTAAGCTTTCTCTTTTCTGGACTGGTACACAGTTGATCTATCACTGTCCAGACTGATCCTGGAGCCCTGATCCTGTTCTAATACAACATTAGCCTTTCTTTTGCTTGAACGCTGAGGAGATAACCTAGATAGTGGAAATGGAGATTTGTGCTTCTCTGTCTCTGGTGGATCAAGAGCATTGTATGACTTTGAGAGACTTGGTGATTGAGCTTTCTTTCTTTGCTCTGTAGCAGATGGTTTTCCAACAGGAGATGCTCTTGGAGTGTTTGGCCTGACCGGCTGGTTTGATCCTGAGGGATTCTGTGATCTCACTGAACCCTTCCTTTGGACTGGCTTTTCTTCTTTTTTTGACGTCTTCCTTTCATCTGAAGAAAGCACTGAATATACTTTCGATCTCATGGAATTCATCTGCAGTGCTGGCTCTTCCCGCGGTGTCTGCATTTGTTCTAGAGTTCTACTCTTAGCTTCTTGATGAGATCCTGAAGATGCATTTAAGACAGTCTCTCCTCCTTTGGATGTTGCCTTCTTTCCTTCTTTAGGTTTAGGGGCAGCTAAACCAAAACTGTTGGTCACCTTGCTCAAGGAATCATGGCTTCCTCTGGCTAGATCCTGATGTTGCATTTCTAGAGGTGTGCCCAATTTCACAGACCTTTCCTTTGAAATGGCATTCTTGTCCTCAGACTTGGGTTCATTTCTGTGTTTTAGGGCAGTTAAGCCTAAAATGTTGACTAAAGTGTTTGAACCATCTTTCTCTTCCGGGATTTCAGTCAAAGACTCCATTGGTCTTGAGTGCTGTAAATTCAGACCGCTGGTTTGAAAATTATAGAGCTTGAGCGATGTGTCATTCAGATTCCTATCAAGCTCAGCAGCTGAGGCTGTCCTGGAAAGAGGCTCACACCAGTCATGTGCCGGTTTTGTTTTTTGGTGTGGAACTGTTTTGATGTCACAGTGAGAAGCAGAGCAATGGCCATCACTGAGAACTGCAGGTGTCAGCGGCTGCTCTCTTTTATTAACCACTTTGTTGGAATCTTCTTTAGTGCCATGGTTAGCTGTTTCCAGATCACTCCTGTCTTGCATATTTGGTTCTAATTCTGCCACACTTTGCTTTATGTCAAGACCTCTTAATGAAGACTTAAATTTAATCCTTTCTAGAGTTGAATACATGGACCTCAATGACTCTTGGCTCTGCCTTAGTTGTGCATAATCCTGCAGGCTGAGCCTCTTTTGCCTAATTTCCTCCAGCCTGGACTTAATGTCCCTTGACCTACTGTGAAGCTGCGACTGATTCAACTCATTTAAGCCTGTGTAACTGCTATATGGGGATGCCATTTCATGTGATGCATCTAGCTGTGCTTCACTGTCTTTAAGGTATGAGTCGATTTTCCACCTATGGAGGGACGTCTCAGAGTTAAACGGGATCAGATTCTGATCTGCACCATAGCGTGTCCTGTGCTTAATGTGCTGCTGAGAAAACTTGTTTGATAGTAGTGTGTCCCCACCAACCCGCAGGTTAGACCCAGGCCTATCAGGAGCAACGAGAAGTCCAAAGTCCTTTGTTCCCATCCTCATCCGGGTCATGGAGGTCATCCTCTGCAGGTCGCCACCATAACTGTGTCCCCTCACCAGATTCCCCATGTCAGGACAGTGAGATTGATGCAGCCTCTCCTGCACACTCAGGCCTCTGGGTAACACGGCAGCACTGAGAAATCTATTATCCTGGCCACTTCTGAAGGCTTGTATCAATCTGGATCTCATGTGAATCTGATGGAGGGAAACCTGGCTGGAGTTTGGGCTGTCCAGGGCCATGGTGTCGCTCAGACATGGGACAGATTGTTTTTCCCTGGACAGAGAGACTGGAACGGTGGAACGCGCAAAGAGTCGGCGAAACTCCTCATCATAAGAGCAAACCAGCTGTCCTGTGATCACCAGAACCATGCTCAGGCTGATCTTCTCAAAGGACCACGTGTAGCTGCAAAGAAATCAGTCATACAGTCAGAGCCGTTTCTTCCATTGAGCAGTATGTGCAGCTGCACAGGGCCCCCATGCCACTAGGGATGGGGATGGGGGTCATTTTTTTTCTTTGTTTAGTGGATGAGGAAAGAAGGAAAGAAGGCATGTCTCTGCTCCCCATGAATGCAAGGCAGTTTAGGATGTGGCCCCCTTGTGGTTTGACAGAAGAATGGCATTAGCATTAGCCACCAAGGCTGGCTTTGGCTGGCTGTCAAATATTGACATTGAATCGATCAGATTGTCGATGTGGAAAGATGAGGCGTTTGTATCCCTCCGGATCCAAAAAAAGAAGGGCTAAAACAGCCAAACAGGAGAAACTGGCCCAGAATATTGGTAAGAAATTATCTTCATTAATTTAACCCCTTTTCCTCAAAAAGGTCATTTATTTTTGGTGTTGCTATTAGCTGAAAATGTTAAAAAGTTTTGTCATTAGTTAATTAGCTACTTTAGCACAGAGCTGCCACCGTGACAAAATAAAAATGCCCTCTTTATCCTTATAAGGAGAAAATTAAATTGTAAAATAATAAAAATACTGTTATTCTCATTTTAATGTGAAAGTATATTATAACGAGAAATGTTTCTCTCTATAAGGCCATACGGTTATCTCGTTATAAAGAGATAGCCTACAAAATTAACTCGTTTTAATTAGATACGTTTGTCATTATAACCAGATGGCATATATTTTAACGATGTATGAACATTTATTGTTAAAACGAGAAATGTTTCTTCTTACATTATAACATGATAATTAGTTCTGTAGAGAAAAAGGAAGGAGGCACTTTGGCCCAGCAGCATNACATTATAACATGATAATTAGTTCTGTAGAGAAAAAGGAAGGAGGCACTTTGGCCCAGCAGCATTACCATGGCTCATCTCCTTATAACATGGACGTTAGCAACAACCCTACATCATGTTATAATGTTTGTCGTTTTAACCAGATAAGTTTGTGTCTCCTTAAAATGAGATCACTTCGTATCTTGTTATAATGGAAATGTTTGTTAGAATGAGATACCTTCACGTTAAAGAGGAGAAATGCGATGATTTTCTCTTTATAATGAGAAAGTGGGCATCTTTTGTTGTTGTAGGAGCTCTGCACTTCTGTAACTACCAGCAGGTCTGAGCTCTGCTCATATTTTGTGACCTAATTTGCATAATCTACCTTGTTTAATGATAAAGATGTGCTAATTTAAAAGTGGATGCTAGTGTTCAAAATATAGCATTCAACAAAAATATGAGAGAGAGAGAGAGAGAGAGAGAGACTGTTTTTGCATAATAAAGTAATGAAGTTCCAAGGGTCTCATAGCCATAGTNGAGAGAGAGAGAGAGACTGTTTTTGCATAATAAAGTAATGAAGTTCCAAGGGTCTCATAGCCATAGTCAGTGGATCATTTTGGTTTGGGTTGGGGGCCCCGGAGTAAGATATTGCACTGGGCCCAAGATGTTCAGAAACGGCCCTGCACACAGTCACCAAAAGGCAAATCATATCCAGAGCTGTGAAAAGTATATGCCCACTTCCTGATTTCTTCTGTTTGTGCATGTTTGTCACACTTAATTTAATCAGATCTTCAAACTAAATTTAACTTAAGACAAAGACAGCCTGAGTAAACACAAATTTTAAGTGATCATTTCATTTATTGAAGGATAAAAGCTCCAACACCTTTGTCACCATGTGAAAAAGTAATTACTCCCTTAGTTACTCCATCAACCAAACAACCAGATTGAATGATAATTTAACAGATCATTTAATAGATAATTGGTTGAAGTAGACTGGACACAGCAGGCTGGTTCCTGCAGCCTGTTGAATCTAAACATTATTAAATAGAAGCTTTCAGCAACGTGAAGCAGCTAAAAGGTCTCAACAAGCTCCATATGATGCCCAGATCAAAACAAACTCCAGAAGAAACTGAAATCTATCAGTCTGAAAGGTTCAAACTCATTTCTGAGACTTGGAACTCCAGCAAACCACAGTGAGAGTCGTTATCTCCACACGGAGAAAACACGGAACAGCATGAATCTTCCCAGGAGGCCCAACGACCAAAACTTCTCCAAGAGCATCGACGACTCATCCAGGAAGTCACAAAGAACCCAGAGGAACATTTAAGGAGCTGCAGGCCTTGCTTGCTATGAATAAAGTCAGCGTTCATGATGCCACCATCAGAAAGAGGAGGGACTAAAGAAAGAGGCAGGGCTAAAATGAATCTGTGAGGTGAAAACCACGACTAACCAAGAGGAACATAAAGACTCGACTCACATTTACCAAAAACACCTGATGACCCTCAGGCCTTCTGGGATCATGTTCTGTGGATGATGAGTGGAACGTGGAACTTTCTGGAAGACGTGGACTCGTTACATCTGGTGTAAAGCTAACGCAACATTCCATAATAAGATCGTCATAGCAACTGTCAGACATGGAAGTGTAACATGATGGTGGAGGGTTAAGATCATCATAGCAACAGTCAGACATGGAGGTGGTAGTGTGATGGTGGGGGTTAAGATCGTCATAGCAACAGTTAGACATGGAGTTGGTAGCATGATGGTGGGGTTAAGATCGTCATAGCAACAGTGAGACATGGAGGTGGAAGTGTGATGGTGGGGGGTTAAGATCATCAATAGTTCTATAGCCCATTGGTTGATAGCCCATTGAGATGCTGTAGGACCTTAAACTGCTTCATGCTGGAAAACCTCCAATGTGTCTGAATTAAAGCAGCAAAGAAGAGAGGAACTAAATTCCTCCACATGATGAGAAAAATTTTATCTCCAGTTATCAGAAAAGTTTGTTTCTGTTATTGCTGCTAAATGTGGAACAACCAGTTATTAAATTTAAGGGGGTATGACTTTACTCATTTAAAAACTGTATTTTGTGTTTAAACAGACTGTCTCTGTTTTAAGTTAAATTTTGTTTGAAGATCTGACACAAGTGTGACAAAAATGCAAAAATAAGAGAAATCAGGAAGCAACAGATACTTTTTCATGGTGCTATACCTGTTTATCAGGTGTTCTTTATAGGGAGGAATGCAGCAGTTCGATCATTTCCTCTCATGGTGCTGAAGGAAATATTTTACACTAAAGATGTAGTGTCTGCACTTCAACAGACTGACCAGCTTCATTCTCAGCATGTGAGGACGTTGTGGGAACATCTGTCAGTAATGTTTGTCAAAGTCCAAGAGTAGACCCACAAAAGTTGCATTCTACCCCAGAATTCTGTTAAAATCCAGCCAGAATACCAGAATAACACAAATAATCCCACATATCTCACAAAATACGAAATGTGTGGAATCTGCATATGGAATCTGACAACAGCTGTTGGCACCGATCCATGTTTTCCTTGCTTACCTGTATGTTCCATACAGGACAGTCTGACAGTCCACCAGGATAAATTTCTGTTCTAAAGCTCCATGGAATTTCACTCCGGACCGACACTGGTACTGCAGTCCCTGTACAGTCCGAACCCGAAGTTTCTGATAGAGAAACAAATAAACAAATTTACATGTACATAAACCTCCATGCATGGAAGCAAGTTTCTTTTTCTAAAATCTAGAATTTTTCTAGAAATGTGTAGAAAAATAACAAATTTGGCATTAAAGTCCAGATTTTCCTGCCTGGTACAAGATTTTTTTATGGCACAGATTTTTAGGTGGCCACACACACACACACACACACACACACACACACACACACACACACACACACACACACACACCCTTTGTGATACCTGACAGCATCAAAGCTGTTGATGTATGAGCCAGACATGTTGGCTGTCGGCTAAGCTAATCGTGCAGATGTAACAAAGCCGTCAGTGTGAAAAACATGAAAACATGACCTGATTAGCAGGAAAATCCAGCTCAGACGTCTGCATGTTAATGACAGGCAAAGCAGCAGAGAGATGCTGCTAAATGAAAACATTTCCATCAGGGCGTGGAGCAAATGTCAAGACTTAAGCTTTTTTACAATGAATGCCATTTTAACCGTGAATAAAATCGCATGTCAATTAAAAACTACATCAGTGAACAAGAATATACACATACAAGGTGAAATTTCGCATCATGAAAATGCAGTAGTTATTTTATTTGCTCCTGTAGTGCAAGAAGAAAAAAATCAATCAAAACTGTCATTCCTCAGGGATGCGCCGAGTCAATGTTTTAGGTTGACTCGGCGCATCTGAGCAGTTTTCTTATAGATGCAGCCTGTGTTTAATGACACACGGCGTGCGTAACGGCCCGGTTCATCCACAGTGCACAGTTTGTGTGTGCCTACAGAGCGCAAATAAAGGCACGCTGCGCACCCTGCATGTGTGCCTTTACACACACATGTATAATAAAATGTATAATAAAAGTGCCTCAGATATTAATATGACCTGAAACACACCACCATACACTGTTCTGGATTAATTGGCTCCTGAAATATCCTCTGCCTTCTCAGATGTGGAGCTGCATCTCCAGGACGTGTTCAGATTAGCCCACCCAATCAGCAGCAGATCATCATCACTGGATGATGTTGAATCCTTCTTGATGTCATGCCACCAAACTGTCTTTTGAGCAGTCATAAATTCGTGTCGCAACAGGTGTAAATAGTTTTGATGTGACAGCTTCATGTCCAAATATTCACATATTCACACCGCTTATTCACGTCACACCTGGTTAAAAAGGCCTTTAATCCACTAAAGCTGGACCTTTTCGTTGCTGCTGCAGAGAAAAGGTCAGGCCAGAGGCGAAGCAGCAACACGTTACTGAACAACACGAACCAGAAAACACTTCTATTTCCTCATGTACAACATGTTAGTAACACGCCACATGTTGACTCTTGTAGACCAGACGTAACCCTCCGGAATGCAGGTAATTAGTGGAACCTGACCCAAAACAGACCCAGGAACACCTATACTCAAATGAGATGAGTATAAATACATTTAAAAAAAGAGACCCAACACAAAGGAGCCAGGAACTCCAGGTGAACAGATAAATAATAAGACCTGATCCAAACAGAGACAGTTCAGACACCATGAACCACCAACCACCTGAACCTTTTCTTAAAACTCTTCCTCACATCGACAAAGAATGATTCCAGTTTTTCTGCACTTTAGCTCTCAGGTTTAAGATATATTGGTGTAATTCATAAAACACAGTGCCAGATTTAATGTTGTCTGCTATGGCTTTAGTGTTTGCACTGAAAGAAGCCTTAGTCAGTGGAAGCGATTCATAAACTAAATTTTCAGAAAATATTAAATATTTAAACCTATTTCTATGCTGTGTGTCTCTCACATGCCTCACATTTAATACTATGAAAATAGATATTTTTTAAGGCGGTTGATTGATATGTAGTAGTAGCCTGATACTGTGGATCAAAGATTTCTTTTACATGGAACACGGGGTTTGGTTTACTTGACATATGTCAGATGAATGCCTCGCTAATACAGGAGTCCCTCAGGGATGCGTCCTATCACCACTATTATTCTCTCTGTACATCAGTGCTCTGCAACCCAATTTTAATCTGTTTAAATATGCTGATGATATGGCCTAGGTGGACCTCCTACAAAAGGACAACAGAAAAGATTTTGCTCAATACATGATTTTTCTGAAATGGTGCAACGACAGTTAAACTAAAGAATTTATCAGTAATACAGAACAGGAAATCACAGTAACTTCAGCAGAAATAAATAAGCATCCTAATGAATTCCTGTTTCATTAGGATGCTTATTTAGGATTCTTATTCCTGTCCAAATCTTGGTTCATATTTGGACAGTAAAATTCTCATATATGTATAAAACCATCTTAAAAATTTAATGTTTTGCCTGTTAAACTTATGCATGATTGTAGAAGGTACGGTCATTTCCATTTTTCAAAAAGCCGTCTTCTCTTAGGACTCCAATCCTGGAGGAAACATACATTGTCTCCTGTGCAGCTCTGTGTTTGATCGGTTAAATAAAACAACTTTGATAAAAAATCTAATTGGCGTCATGTTCACTGTGATGGATTATTTATCTCAAGCACATTTCAAGTCTCTAAAAGCTGATTTTTATAGCATAGCTGGAAGGAACTGAAACCAACAGCAGTCTGGAAGGTAGGAAAAACTATTCTGATATTTACCGCTCCAGCAGCATGTTTTAGGAAATTGCCTGGGTTGGGATTGATATCCACATCNCACCCCCAACCCAACCCAATTATTTGACAGCAAGAGGGCTCTCTTTGGTTGTCAGTAACAACCATGGATGTGATTGTATTTATTAGGCTCAAACATGCAAAATCGCTGATATTGTCCTTTAAGGGGGAAAAGGCCAGAGTCTGAAACAAATGCTGAGAATGATATGGGTGTGAAAACGATGTCACTTATTGGTGTGTTTCAGCGTTTGTGAAGATGACGCAGACAGAGCAGCAGCTGTGTTGCATTTGAGACCTTACCTTCAGCTCATGGATTGTGACACCCACTCTCTGTGACATGGTTAGAAAGCTCTTAAAGTGGGAATCATCCAGAAGGATGTACACCACCACTCCTCTGAGCGTTGCACTGAGGATCTCCTTGAAGATGTCGACATCAGTGAAGACATCCATGGCTATGGCAATGACCTGGAAAGATATTTGATGTGAAACCATTTGTAAGGCACATTTACAGACGTGTGTTTACATGGTTTAGACATGAAAGACACGATTTAGTGTTTCAAGATGGCGGAAACAAAGTGACACAATGAAAATGGGACAGAAATAATTACACAACATAATTTCTATGAAGCCGTGTTAAGATGTTGAGAAGGTAGAAGTTACATCGCTGGACTGGAATAATCACTTGAAGGCATTTCTTCTTCAGTTCTAACTTGGCGGGGAAAGGTGGCAGCATTTATTCCCAAAAGGTAGACATGCCCATCAATGTGATGCTCTGCCAACTGTGGGATGTGGGTGGAGTTAAGTCCAGGTACTCAGTCTCTGGACTCACCTATGTCTGCGTCACCACCAGGCCTGGGTGGGGGATGGTGAGTGGTGTGCAGAAATGCTGGCAAAGAACTGCAAAGGTTTCAAACTAAACCCCAAAGGAAAATAAGATCATGGAAATCTAGAATTCCTCATACTGTTTTCACTGTATTTTGATATTATATTTATTAATAGTATGTTAATAATAATACGAATAACATTTTATACTGAACATTACCACAGCATATGCACTAAATGATGCATTTCAATAAGGCTATTTCACATCAAAGGTTACATTTAAAGGACCACACTGGTGATTTTTCACATTTAAGCCCAATAAATACAACATGTAGTCACTCCAAAAATGACAACCATTTTCCACAACTTAAAACCATATTTTAGTTTTCCTGTTATTTTATCAAATCCCATAATTTTTCAAAATACACCCACCCTAAAAAATGCTTCAATGCTTCACCTGCTATCAGTTATGTCCAAATATAAACAGGATGGTGGTTTTTAATTTCTCCTAGGACTATATTTCCTGGCGAAGACATACATTTTCTTTTGTGCAGCTCTGCGTTGGATCAGTTAAATTATGTAACGCTGACAAAAATAAAGAGTGGTGGCAAGTTGATTTTTATGTTACACTGAATGAAGTGAAACATAAGACAGTATGGAAAGTAAGAAAAACAATTCTAATATTTACCACTCCTGTAGTTGTTTTAGAAAATGGTTGTCAGTAACGTAACATGTATATGGGTTTTATTTATTGGGCTCAAACATGCAAAATTGCTGGTACAGTCTCTTAAAATGTATTTAAAATACACACACACACACACACACACACACAGACAAGCAGCTTTGGAAGCTGGTAACGGGTTAGTCATAATGACGGTTGAGAACATTCAAGCTCAGACACGTCAGCTGTCATGTATGGTGAAAGTGAACACTGGTCCTCACTGGCATGTTAGCATGTTTCAGCAGTGTTCTGCATGTGTTACAGCATACTGTGGCTGTTAACATGACATGACATTTTATCATGCCCTTAACATGAAGAATAAGGAATAATTAGCCTCAGGTACTTAGTTTTTAATAGCAGGTAGAATTCTGGCAGCTCAGATGCATAGCAGCAGTTAATTTAATTTAATTTAATTTAATTTAGATATATGTCCTATTTCCACAGAAACTTTTAATCGTGAGCACTGTGTTACTGGTGTAAGTTCTGGGTTGGACTGATGGTGGAAACACATCTAACGAAAGGATGAATATCTCTTCAGCAGCTTTTAACCAGATACACACAACTCTTCCTTGTTGTTTTTGATCACGTGTCGTACCAACCAACCAGAAACGGAGGAGGCAGAACTTAGCTCATCTATATATTTTTAGCTTGTAAATATTTAACCATTAATGTAAATAACATATCGATGTAAATACTTTATGAATTGCAAAGAATGTAATTTTAACTCATGATTAACTGTAAATAAATTGTATTTCAATGCACAAACACGGTAACATGAACCATTAAATGTCACTAATACAACTTCTCACAACTTCATTATGAGACAAAACAGCATTGCAGTGTTTAGTCTCACTGAGGGTGTTTTAAAAAAAAAACACCCAAATCTAATTCCCTTAAAGACAAGAGAACAGAGGAATGATGTGGCACCAGAAGGTTGTTGAGCTGCATAAGTCATGCATGAAATGGCTTTAAGAAAATAGCTAAATGTCTGAAAATGCCCATTTCCACTATCAGGGCAATGATGAATTAGTTTAAAACAGTTGGAGATGTTAAGAATGGGCCTGGAAGAGGACGCGTTCCACACACAGTGAGGACGATGGTTCAAATGGAGAAAGAATCTCCAAGGATCACAGCTGGAGAACTTCAGATGTTAGCTGGGTTTTGGGGTCAGAAAGTCTCCAAAACTACAATCAGATGCCACCTACATAACCACAAGTTGTTTGGGAGCTTTGCCAGGAAAAAAAAAAAAAAAAAANAAAAAAAAAAAAAAAAAGCCTCTGCTGTCAGCAAACAACAAACTCAAGCACCTACAGTTTGAGAAACGTTACTGGAACTTTCAATGGGACTGCGTTCTCTGGTCAGATGAGACAAAACTGGATCTATTGGGCAGTAAACAGCAGAGGAGGTTTGGTGAAGATGAATGATCAGCATGCAGAAAAGTAGCTGATGTGGAGTTTGGTGGAGGATCTTTGATGCTGTTTTTCTGCCACAGGCCTGGATAACATGTTAGCATACATGACATCATGGATTCCATCCAAAGCAGGAAGCTTAAACTGGGCTGTGGTTGGATCTTCCAGCAGGACAATGATCCAAAGCAAAACCTCAACATCAACACAGAAATTATTCAGTCACCACAAAATCCAGGTTTTACAACAACCATCCCACCTAAAGCCCACTGAAAAGCTGTGGATGAGCTGAAGAGGACAGTCCACAAGTGTGGAGCTGGACGGAGAAGGATGGAGAGATTCTGGATGGAGGAATGCTCTCAGATCCCTCACCCTCGCCACTGCAGCACATCTTGATTTTAGTGTGACGGTGTGTTTTATGAATCTCTTCCTGACATGTAAATAAAGACATGGCACCAAGTGTTATGAATTTTAACTCTAGTCTGTCCAATAAAAAAAAACTAAAATTTGCAAGAAAAGTTTGTTAGAGACTTGTAAGTGAAATAAGGACTAGCATTGTGTGCTAGCTAAGCTAGTAACCTCACAAATATGCTTCGTGCTGCATTTGATTTGAATTACTGACTGGTATGAAGCTCAGTCGCTATGATACTCAAATGCATTTACACAAGTGCTGTGTTACAGGAGCATACTGGCAGTTTTGTATGTTTCAACCCAATAAATATAACCTGCATACACTTAACATGTTACTGCCAGTCATTTTTCAAAACATGCTACTGCAGCAGTAAATTTTAGAATTGTTTTTTCTACCTTCCAGACTGTCATTGGCTTCAGTTCATTCCGGTACAACCTAAAAATCAACTTGTAGGGACTTGAAATGTGCTGAGATAAACAATCCATCATATTTTCATGTTTTTTTTTTTTGTTTTGTTTTTTTTGTCGATGTAAATTTATTTAATGGATCCAACATGGAGTTACACGGAAGAAAATGTATTTCTCCACCAGGGAATATAGTCCCAGGAGAAGATGGCTTTTACCCAGAAATTAAAGTGACCGTGCCATGCCACCATGCTGTTACAGGTGACACATCAAATTTTGTGTATCACCTGAACATTTGATTTTGAAAGATTAGATTTGGATAAATAACACAAAAACTAAAGTAGAGTTTTGTTTTAGAAAATGGCTGGCAGTAATATAATGTGGAACAGATAGTATTTATTGAGCTTAAACATACAAATCATTGAGTTTGATAGGCTGAGTGTTTATGTCTTTCACTGTGTTTGCTCTGAATATGAACTCTTTTTGTCTGGATATGCAGGGTGAATCCTTCTCGTTATGTAACTGTCACAGAGAATAAAAGCAGCATTTTACATCTCTTTACCTGTTTTGCCTCCTGAATTTGTTTGCGAATCACTTCTTTAATGCTGGGGGTGTTTTGTCTGGGGGGATGGAAGAGCAGGCTGATGTTCGTGTCCGTGTTATCCAGCACGACCTCTGGCCAGCCCAGGTCCAGGTCAGGCACCTCCTCATCTGAGTCGGTGGGAAAGTAGGTGGAGGGGCCAAGCTCCTCTGGGACGTGTCTCCCCTCCGAGTCGTCCCCTGAAACCGGTAACTCTGCATTTTCCAAAATGAAGAGGATCTCCTCCTCTGACAGAAAATGGCTTATGTGCTCGGCTCTGAGGAAGTCCTCGTAGGCCTCCTTGCCCCCACAGAGCAGGGCGTAAATGGCCAGGCGGTAGGATTCTTTGTAATGTGGCTGAATGTAAACCAGATTGTCTTCTTCCTTCAGGGAAGACAAGCAGGACAGATTGGACTCCATGGATGGCAGATGCACACGCAGCCGGTTTCTCCTTCACCTTCAGTGTGATAAGTTCAATAATTGTTAAACCTACAGCTATGCTGTAAACCTTTGCATAGCAAAGCAACAAAACCGGGAAAGCCCATTTTAAAGAATCACCAAAGTAACACAACACCTCAAGTAAAAATGTGAAAAACTTGTCAGTCAGGTTTGGCACATTAGGTAAATATTTAAACATGGTGACAACTTCTCTTACTTTACACAAACTGAACAAATAGTGCGTGTAATAATGTTCTTACACTTACTTCATGACTGCTGAAGATGTTTTTGGTTTTCCTGTGGAATCTGAGGAAATCAGTGTAACCTGAAGGTTAGAGAAACACAGCTCACAGCCACCAAGCTGCAGCGTGACGAGCAGCACCAAGGCGTGGATTTGAACTTCTTATGGAAATAAGGAACCTGTCATACCTGCCCAGCTGACATACTGTAAAAGCCCCTCCCAGCTCACCTGAGCCTCAGGAGCAGCTTTGTTTGTCAAACCAGCAGTCATGCAACCTCTTCTGCTGCTCTTCACCCTGGATACACTGTTTGTGCACAACCGTATCAACTGTAAAAGGAATCACGTTACCATCCCTCTGAAACACTCTTTTACCTTAACATGCACGTCAAAACTTCAATTCGACTCAAATTAAAGCAAATCGATTTTTTTTAAAACATCACGTAAACACCATAATTAGACTGAAATTGGTGTAATTTTCATAGATTTTGTAGATTATGCAATTGTAAATGGAGTTGTTCAGGCATATAACTGTCCGAACAAACCCTGAGGATGTGTTTAGGATGAGTAAGACACCTCATCCTCAACATGTATGTCAGGGGTATTTGGAAGAATTCTATCAATTCTGACCATGTCTGTCTCTCTCTGTCTGTCTGTCTGTCTATCTATCTATCTATCCTACCTGTCTAATAGTCAGAGTATAGCATGTATATAAATGAGAAAGAGATCACTCACACACAGGAAGATGGTGATCAGTAAGATTTATTGCATCACGAAGCAACAGGGGAGGGGAAACATGGTATGACATTCAGACAGACCTCTCAGCACTGTGATCAGGAGGCTGAGCTCATCTTCAGAACAGAGTCGGACCTCCACACGATGGCAGGAAGTAACTTTGACCATCCCACACAGAAACGACGGACATGTATCAGCTAATGGCTGCAGCCAGCAGACCCAGCAGCTCCCCGCTGCCCCGCAAACTCCCTCACCATCACTTTCAACACACACACACACATTAATGAAGAAACAGGCTTTCCACTGCTTTGCAGAGTGGAAGGTGCAGCTCTTAAAACGTGACAATGAAACTAACATCTAGGCTGGTTGTTTTTTCTTTTTTACTCATCAGTAGCACAATGACCAGCTGGATGACATAATGATATCTTTAAAGGACATCTACAGTAATACTTACTGTAAAACTCAAATTTTGGAGATTTATCCTGCAACTGATTCTTAAAAATTCCAGGCAGAGAGCTGTAACACCAAAACTCTGGCCTGACCAGTTGCAGCAGGCAACTTACTTTTACAGTGACTACATCAGAGTATAACTTAATGTAACGGTTCATGGCTTCACACTCATGCTATCATTCGTGCTGCTAACAGCAACATTTCCCCCTGACTCTCACCACCACCTTTACTTCCGTGGTGGGGTTGGAGACTTCATGAATCTGGGTGGGGTGGGTGATTTAACACTGTGAGGTGGGGTTGGAGTTGGGGACTTGGGGATTGGGGTAGAGGCGGGGGTGGAAGCAGGAGTTGGGCTCTTTAGGCATGGTGTTGGGGTCTGGGCCTTAGAAGGGGTGGGTGTTGGGGTTTTGGAGGCAAGAGCTGGAGATTTTGGAGGCACAGGCGTGACAGCAGGAGTGGCCATTTTGGCCTGTCCCACTTTGGGCTCAGGGATCTGCTCGCCATGCTTGTAGACGCTGACTGTGATCTCAACAAACTCGCCGCCATATTTGTTTCGTACGTTGATGCTGTACTTGCCAGAGTCTTCGGGGGTGACTTTGGTGATGACGAGGCTGGCAAACTTGCCACCGTCAAATGTGACCTTAGTGTGCTCGCTGGAGGCCACTTCCTGCTCGTTCTTGAACCAGGTGACCTCAGGGGTTGGCTCGCCCCACACAGTGCAGGTCAGACTCAGGGACTGGAAAGGGTCATAGCTCAACTTTAGTTCAACTTTAATCTAATTTGAATTTTAGAACTGAGACATTTCCAAAAGTGTTGTAATGAAACCAATAAAATAAAGGCTTTGTCATCCAGAAAGAAAGGACGGCCACTGAGAAATAACTGGAATAATCTGCATGAGAACCTACTATTAATGCTTTTACTCATGTTGAATTCTGAATGAATAAATTGTCTGACTCCAGTATTACTGAAAGGAGAAGAGTCACAAAATGCACGTCTTCATTACATGCTGAGTTTCACGCCACATTCTGTAAATTAGTAAATTAGCTTCAAACTTCATTTTTTTGTTATGTGGTTAATTTACATGTGACATTGGTGTTAGAGTGTTTGTCATTATTGTAAAAGCATTTTCTCTACTGGCATCCTTTTGGAAAATCCATCTTTTGTGGCCATTTTTCATTGTTGTTATTGTCATTGGTTGTTGTTGTTGGCGTTACAGTTTGTGACAAAACAATAAATGACAATAATGAAATGAACATTTATGATGATTTTTGATCATTTATGACTAGATGTTAATAAACATTTACCAACAAATTTCACTGACAAAAAAATTGTTTTCCATGGAATAAAGTCAGCATACTTTGAGAATGACCCACAGAGAAGACTTTAAAATGTGTGAATTTATGTCAGGATCTGCCATTTGAAGCTGCAGTTGGAAAAATTCTCACCTTTTCTTCCATAATAGTGACGACGTCCGGCAGACCGCCGACCACTCTGCCACGGTCTGAAACACAAAACCTTCAGGTAAAAACGCTGCATGAACCAGTCTGTTCAGAAAAATCTCTTTATGTCCTGATGTAAAACTCCACCCGTCTCTGTGAAAGTTTAAGTTTGAGTTTGAGAAGAGAACGGAAAGTTCTGCCACTGCTTTTCAACACACGACACTTCAGAAAGTAAAGGTTCAGAGCTTGCGAGGTCACTGAGGACTCATGTCGACTTTCATCACCATCATCAAGAAACAAGATTTTTTCAGAACAGTTGATGAAAAGTAAAGTCAGGATGAATAAAGCAGCCATTCTCATTGTGAGATACAGAGTTTACTGAGTAATTTAACCATAAACTAGCAGCAGCAGATACTAGAAGCATTCAGCATTCTGTTAAACTTTAAAACTTAAGAAGTCAGAGAAAATATTCAGAGACTGCAAGAACAAACTCAGCAGAAGGCTGGACGAGGCCAAAGCAAAGGTGGATTTAGCCAGTTAGCTAGCTGAGCTAAAGGTTCTGTTTTAGGGAGATCTGCAAACCAGATGACAGGAGCATTAAATTCAATGAATTGGAGCTGAGGGTCGAATCTGGTAAATGTTCATTTTGTGTTAATATTATAATATCTTAACATTATATTGCATCAATGCATTGTTTGTTCAGCTCCCAAGTTGTTGGAAAAGCAGGCTGGTTCTCAGCAGGTTTGACTGCAGCACCTCACATATGAATTTATAAAGCAGTTAAGCACTTTTAAGCAAGTTAGCCCTGCAAACTTTGATATCAAAGGTGAATGAAAGGAAAAGCAGGTGGTCTGTTTTAGCTGTCCTGAGCAAACTGGTTTGGATTTGTTTGATGAAAATTCTGGTCTGTGTGTGGTTATTTGAAGAAATGGAGAAAACTTCTACCATGATGGTCTACTTTACATGGCAGAACAGAGTTGAACAGTGTTGGAATGGTTTTGGAATGGTTTTTGGAGTGTTTGAGCTGCAGTGGGTTGTGTTGGAACTGCAGTGGATGCATAATAAAGCGTTGGAGTCAGACACGCTGGCTGAGTTTGTTGTTGAGAAGTTGGTGTTGAAAGCAGAGATACTCACTCTTCTCAGCAAAAGCAGCTGCCCTGAAAGACAACACAAATTTGGTATGATTAATATCACGTTCACAGGTTTTCCACAGGAAGCAGAGCACTGAGACATCATGTGACTTACTTTAGTCTCAGATACTCCTCATATGCATCAGTGTACGCTGCAAACAAGAAAAGAAATAACACAATTCTGTTTAGGTCACAGTTAGTGTTCCATGTGAAATAAAATAAGAAATCTGAGAAAAGGTATAAATCTAAATTGCTGCAGGTCTTCCTTCACCTTGTCCAGAGAGGTCAAAGGTTCGGGTGTGGGTCTTTACTCCATCAGAGATCTGGATGGAGTAGTGACCTTTCTCTTTGTCTGTGGGATCACAGATCTGCATCCAGGCCATTTCTGCCGTGCCGCCGATCCTCATCTTCTCTGAGGAGGCGATCTTACTCTCTCTGCAGGGTTTACAGTGCATTTTTACTTCATGCTGCTGCATTAACAGCGTGCTGCTGTAGCTGTGATGTTCCAGAATCCTCTGGACTCAGTCTGTCATTCAGCAGCAAACAGTTTTTCTTTCAGGAGAACCTGGACTTTCACTCTCATGCATTTTAAGTTACAATTTTGCAATTCTTTTACATGAACATGTCAAACTTGCAGAAAAACAAAAAAAAAACAAATGTAACGCTACAGGTCGCCATTTACAGCTTGTCTCTATACGCAGGGACCGTCAACTTATTAAACAAAAGTAATGGTGTGTTTTCAGAGCGGGATCGATCCAAACTGTCCAAGAAACTTTTAGTTTTTCCTTCCCAAACCCTTCACTTCATATTACAACAGAAAGAATGAAAGTTTAAGAAAGCATGTAGGAGAGCTTGAGTGTGTTTGTGTGTGTGTGTGTGTGTGTGTGTGTGTGCANAGAGCTTGAGTGTGTGTGTGTGTGTGTGTGTGTGTGTGTGTGTGCATGAGTGTGTAT
Organism: Lucifuga dentata; assembly: GCA_014773175.1. Classification (NCBI taxonomy): domain Eukaryota; kingdom Metazoa; phylum Chordata; class Actinopteri; order Ophidiiformes; family Bythitidae; genus Lucifuga; species Lucifuga dentata. Next base: position 28,810 of record VXCM01004830.1, read on the forward strand.
GTGCATGTGAGTGTGTGTGCGTACTTGTGTTTCCAGGCGGTCTTCATCTCCTCGGTGTAATAGCTCATGTAGCACTGCAGCCTGATGCCCTCTGGAGTGCACTGCAGCACCAGATCAGAGGCTGAAGCTCCTGAAGTCAGCAAGCACACACACACACACACACACACACACACACATACAGTTTATCTGATACTCTCACAGTAACAAAGCAGCAACACACAGGAACAACTTTGGCCACTTTTGCTCTGAACACTGATTGGACGTTTTAGTCCAGAACACTGTTCAGAACACTGAGTTAATTTGGAGTTCTTTGTTCCAGATGTTGGAGCATTTGTTCCAGATGTTGGAGCGTTTATTCTAGATGTTGAAGCATTTGTTCCAGATGTTGGAGCACTTGTTCCAGATGTTGGAGAATTTGTTCCAGATGTTGGAGAATTTGTTCCAGATGTTGGAGTGTTTGTTCTACATATTGGAGCATTTGTTCCAGATGTTGGAGCGTTTATTCTAGATGTTGAAGCATTTGTTCAGATGTTGGAGCGTTTGTTCCAGATGCTGGAGAATTTGTTCCAGATGTTGGAGTGTTTGTTCTACATATTGGACGTTTGTTCCAGATGTTGGAGAATTTGTTCCAGATGTTGGAGCGTTTCCCTGAAGTTTGGTTTGTTGGGACGTATGTGAACACAGCAAGTTAACTCAGATCTGCACAAAACTAGTCAAACAACAAAGAAGCAGAAGTCTCGAACTGATTTCAATGAGTTGTGGAGTGGTTCATCTGTGAACATGATCCACCCTGAAAGAACCACAAGGTGATCTACAGATCCACTGATCTATAGATTGATTGATATATTGATTTATTGATCTATTGATTGATCTAGAAGCGGAGAGAGTTGTGTGGTTAACGCTTAATACTACAACTATGGTAAAGTTTGTTTTATGCTTGCTGCTGATTCCTTTACTTAAAAGCATTAAACATGTTGAATATAAACCAAACCTTTGATTAGATGTAGTCATGGAAACGGATGACTCAAAGTTGATTCAGGACTAATATGGCTCATGTTCACATCACAAATGAACTGCTCCACAGTTCAACTGAAATTGGAGTAATACCCGAGTTCAACTGCTGTGTTCATGTGTCCAAACAAATCAAACTTACAGGAGAAATGCTCAGAGCCTGAAACAATCACTCAGGCTGCAAAACAAATGCTCAGGATATGAAACAAACTCTCAGGGTCCAAAACACTCAGGGTACGAAATAAACGTTCAGGGAAATGAATGCTCAGAGTACAAAACGAACACTCAGGGTACAAAATGAACACTCAGGGTATGAAACGAATGCTCAGGGTACGAAATTAATGTTCAGGGTACAAAACAACTCTCAGGGTCTGAAACAAATGCTCAGGGTACGAAACGAACGCTCAGGTTACAAAATGAATGTAACAAAATCTCAGGGTATGAAACAAACTTTCAAGGTACGAAACAGGGTACGAAACAAACGCTCAGGGTAGGAAAATGAACTCTCAGGGTACGAAGGTATGAAGTGAATGTTCAGGGTCCAAAACAAATGCTCGGGGTAGGAAACGAACATTCAGGGTATGAAACGAACACTCAGGTTACAAAATGAATGTTAAGGGTCCAAAATGAATGCTCAGGGTACAAAATGAAATTTCAGGGTATGAAACAAACTTTCAAGGTACAAAACAAACAGTCAGGGTAGGAAATGAACACTCAGGGTACGAAGCAAATGCTCAGGGTCCAAAACAAATGCTCGGGGTAGGAGAGGAACATTCAGGGTATGAAACAAATGTTCAGGGTCTGAAACGAACGTTTGAAACAAATGGGGTGTGAATCATCCTGAATCGTGTTAAGGCAGATTGCTCTGGATTCACGGTGGTTTCTGAGCTAAAACATGTCCGCGTGTTAACTCATACATGAATCTCTCTCTGACCATTAACATGCCAGCTCTACTCCTGTCACTCCTGTCACACTCATCCTGAATGACACCAGCAGACAAAGACCTGAATCAAACCTACCAGCAATTTGTGCGATGGCATTGATGATGTCATCAAACACTGCAAACCAAAGAAGAGACAGAAAGATGTTAAACGAGCCTTGATAAATCTCGTCAGTAACATGTCTGAAGGACGAGGACACACCTTTGCCTGAAATGTCAAACACAGACGTGTCCTTTCCTCTGTCGTCGCTCAGCACGGCTTTGTAGCTGCCCTGATCTTTCCTGGAAAACTGAAAAACAAAGTTTACTACTTTGAAGTAAACTTTTACAAAGTTTACTTCACCCATGAAGATGGAGCATCAAAATCAACCAAACCAGCTCCTGGCAGACATGATGTTTCCCTTTCTAAAGTCCTGCTCGCCTGGCACGAGCGTTACCTGGAGACCTCAGGTGATTTAGGAATTTCTTCTCAATATTTACATGAGTTTGCCTCAAAATAATGCACTATGAAAAAAATGCAGCCAACAGGAAGTGATGATGACCTGATTTTCCTTAACAAAAAGAGAAAAAAACCCTGAGATTCTGGAGCAGCCAGTAATCAGGAGCACCTGAGCCTCAAGCTTTCTGACAACGTTTCTGAGAAGCTGCAGGATGTCTGATGTCTTTATCAGTTATGTCTATTTTATCAAACAGCCACAAAAACAATCAAACGATCTGCCATGTTGAATGTTTTGAGTGTGACGTCACCAACAAAAGACACTTTGATTGGTCCAGTGCGTTTTATTCAAAGGTGGAAAGATGGAAAAATCATTGATCCGATCAGCTTTATCCGAAAAAATAAATGCTTCAATTTCGTCAAGTGAAACTGTGTCATCGACGTTAAAAGATCATTAACATAGAAATAAAAATATTATTAACATGAGTAATATTCACCATGCCTTTAAACATTTTAACCAAAAAATTATACAATTACAGAGATGCAGGTTAGCATGGAACGAACGTTATCAGATCTGTTTTCTGATTTGTGGTGTAATTTTTAGTTTACAAATGACAGATGTGTGCGATTGTCCTGAGATTAAGATCATGTATGACCTCACAACTTCCCAAATCACACAAGCTTCCTGCAGCCTGTCAGAATAAAACCTCATTACCATGGGGATGGGTAGAGTGCAGCTGCCTGACATCACATTGGGAGGAGTGTCTGGAACAATCTCATCGTCGTCCTTGAACCAGTGGAAAGTCGTGTCCTTCTTGGCGTTGGCGACCTGCAACACAAACAACAAACAAAGGGAGAGACAGATTTTATTACAGAGAGAGAAAATGCAAAATAAGTCAAAACAAAGAACATCTGAAGTCACAGCGACCGACAAAAACTTCTGACGTTTTAATTTATTGTTACACAACAAAACAGTCTGATCTGTTTCTCATTAGAATGAGATGCTTTTAACAAGATACTTTCCTGTTAAAATGACTTTTATTTCCTATTACTGCATTTAAATAAGATACATACCAAACAAACCAAATTATCTTGTCAAAACAAGAAATGTTTAGAATTATAATGATAAACATTATAACAAGAAAAATGTCATATAACACAAAAATATCTTGTTAAATCATGAAAAAGATCTTGTTATAATGAGGAAAATAGTTTCCAAGCAGATTTTATTTATATGATGGCAGCAATAATCTGCCATAAATCATCTGTCATAACATGTAGAAAGAAAAAAATAAAAAAATAACAACTAACCTGTAGACAGAAGTGAACAAAGCTCAGATTCTTAAGTGAAATGAAGTTTGTACACTGACAGAAATACTTAAAAAAGAAAATAAAAAGCCTTGACAATGGCCTTTTGTCATTGTTGAATGTCTGGTTTTTATGTTCACAAGCCAAAACTGGTAATTTCTTTAAGTGATAGATAAACGACAAATTCTGAATAGTAGTAGTAGTAGTGAAAAGTAAAATTTCAAAAATGATTTTACTCTCCAGAATGTTAGAAACAAATAATAAAATATTTTCATTACCTTGCAGGCGAGCATGACGGTGCAATCTTCTGCCACAGTGAAATACAGATACTCAGAGAAATGAGGACCTAAAAACAAAATCAGATTTTTAACCAATGCTACAAATATGAAGAGCAAAAACCATCAAAATGACACCAAACTTTGAGCTGACGTGTCAAAGAATGCTGGAAATAACAGTTTATGAGGATAATCCATAAAAAAAAATTACAGCTGTTATACAGCATTGCCATGGTAACTGAAGCTTCTCTTATTTTAATCAGAGCATTGTTGTCTCATTATGACACGTTGTTTTCAGGTGTGTCTCAGGTAAACATGAAGATCGGTGTTTTCACGTATAATTAAAATGTTCTCGTGTAATTAAAGTGAAACGGACACGTTAAATCAGAAAAGAAACAAATTCTGCTTCAGGGCTCCATGTTTAAAGAGATGACATTAGAGATCCACGCACTAACAGAGTTTCCCAGTAAACAGGAGGGGCTGTTGTGTGTGTGTGTGTGTGTGTGTGTGTGTGCGCGCGCGTGTGTGTGTGTGTGAGAGTGTGTGTACCTTGCTTCCTGATGTGTTCTTTCCTTTGGAACTCCGCTTCCTTCAGAGCAGCTTTGAACACTGAAAGAGAAGATTGATGTGATAAAAATGATTTATGAACAAAATCATCACTCAGCACGTTTGCACATTCATGCTTTAATTCTACTCAGACTGAGGAAAGAAATCCATTTTTTCAAACACGTCAACACCAAAATGAGACTGAAAGCAGCATAACTCAGAGTAACAGGTGAGTACATCACCTCCACCTTTCCTCACCTAGTGCCTTTCCTCACATGATGATTATGTTAAAATTCTCTTAATTCTGTCCATGCTTACATCTTCTGGCATTGTTAATGGGAGTAACAATCAGAGTACTAATCAGAGTACTAATCAGAGTACTAATGAGAGTAACGCTGCATGGAAATGCGCTGACAGCAAAGAGAAGATACTCACCGTCTCCGACCAGCACCAGGGAGCTCTGTGTTTTGGCTTTTCCGTCGTGGATCTGGACGGTGTAGGTGCCCTCGTTGGCCCGAGTGAAAAGATCCACAGTCATCTGGATGATTCCAGACTTCACATCATGGCTGATTTTACATCCCTGAGAGAAAAAAAACAGCACAAGCTTCACAGCATGTCACAGCATCTGATCTTAAAATGCATTTGTCCTCATTTCTCTGCCAAACTCTGGATTAATAAACTTCATCTTTGGCAGAAGCTCAGAGCGTTTTCAAAGACTTACAGACCAATCTGAGCTAAAACACTGTGATGTCATCATGTATTTGCTGTTTTCTCATTTCTTCTAGTTTTACATATTTGTCACATTTAATTTGTCAGATCTTTAAACAAAATTTATTGCCCCCATCAGAAATCAGGGAGGGCCAAATACTTTTTCACAGCACTGTAACAGGAAATACAAAATATTTAAGAATGTTAATTTCTCCATTTTTGAGTTTACAGATTTGACAGAAGTGTCGACGTGTTCATTACAAAATTTTTGGCCATGTTTAGGATTTGTTTCAGTGCAGCTTTTTAGATGGTAAATAAAAGATCAATTCAATGAAAAGTCAAACTGCAAAAATGGCTTAATCCTCCAAATGAAATTCAGTTCGTAGGAAGGCTGGCTGTGTGTTACCTCCCCACTTTTGACCTCCTTATCGTTGACGATGAACCTGTAGGACACGGAGGAGGAAAGTTTGACGGCCTGCAGCCAGAAACGCACATGACCTTTCTCCAAAATCTCATAGTTCAGACCATGCTTCAGCGGAACGACTGGATGGAGACAAAGAGAGAACAATTTTTTTCCTCAGATTTTGAGGAAATTGACAGAATGAAAAATATTTTGCTACTTTTCAGAATGAAAACAGGAAACTGTGCATCACCGTTTGTCCTTAAATGTATTTTCTACATTTGATTTTCTGCAGGATGCTGCTGTTGGGGTTTGACTCTCACCTGGATGTCTGATGGCGTAGCTGAGCTCCAGCATGCTGTTCAGTGCTGCAGAACAGAAACATTTACAGCAAAGTCACTTTAATGGTCAACTGTGTAAATGTTGAGTTCTTTCAAAACTTGGAGTTCAGAATTTCCGACTTCCCACAAGGAAAAGCCAAAGAAAACACACCTGAATTCTGACTCGGAAAGTCAGGAAAGGTTTTCCAACCCCGAGTTCAATATTGACATCATTTCAATGTGCCTGCTCACAACAGTGAACAGTCATAAAGTACCATTTCTCTATTTATAAATGAACCTTCAGCAGCATTTTCTTTAAATCCAAAAGAAAAAAAAGAAGTACCTTCACACCTTTCATGCCCTCAGATGTGAACTAAGTATTCATTCAGGAACTTTTTGTGGCCCGACAAGTATTGTTTCTGACTTTATCGGAAACGTATGGTGGTCATATGTGGTGTAATTCAGCATTCTGGCTTCCCAGTTCTGTGGTGCAACGGATGCAGCACAATGTTTTTGTGGCTGTGGGGGGGGCACTGTGCAAAGTCAGGAAACTATTACTGTTACTATTACTGTAACTATTACTATTATTGATGCTGAAGTTACAGGTTTGAAACTAAAGCCATGCAAGATAGGGGGTTAGATTTGCTAAAAAGTTTTAAAAACTGTGAAGGGTATTTTCAGATCTGCAGATCGTTTGTTCTGGTCTGAATCAGATCTGTCAATCATTGTTCTGGTCTGAATCAGATCTGTAGATTGTTTGTTCTGGTCTGAATCACATCTGTCAATCATTTGTTCTGGTCTGAATCAGAGACTAAATTGTTGGTTTGGTTCAGTTTCACACAGAAAAACATCCAAATAAACCAAAATATATCAGCAAACGTCATGTGACAACACTCTCTCTGGTCATTGGTCAGAAACAGGAAGTAGTTTCTATGGTGTCAAAGTAAATCAGATGAACAAAGATGAATGTGGATCCTTTCCTAGTCATAGCATCATTTGATCCATAAAGAAGATGTGAGGACATTGTTTTAATGAGGCAGGAAAGGAGAAAATGTACAGAAAAGGGAGACAGAAAAGAAGACACCCCCCTACATGTTATTGTTGAATACAAATGTTAAATGTAATGGTCATGACGAGAATCCTTTTTGGTGTTTAGAATGTTATTTTTTTATTTATTTATTTTTTGTATTGGTGTTCATGTGAATGGCCATTGATGTAATAGCTCAGTTTTCCTGTTACTGACTTTCACCACGAGGTGGCATCTGTCACTGTTACAGAGGTTTTGTCAGTATAATGATTATAATGAGTATAATCTTCTTCTTTTCCTTTCGGCTTTCCCTTCAGGGGTCACCACAGCGAATCATCTGCCTCCATCTAACCCTATCCTCTGCCTCCTCTTCTCTCACACCAACTAACTTCATGTCCTCTTTCACTACATCCATAAATCTCCTCTTTGGTCTTCCTCTAGGCCTCCTGCCTGGCAGTTCCAACCTCAGCATCCTTCTACCGATATGTTCACTATCCCTCCTCTGTACATGTCCAAACCATCTCAGTCTGGCCTCTCTGACTTTATCTCCAAAACATCTAACATGTGCTGTCCCTCTGATGTACTCGTTCCTGATCCTATCCATCTTTGTCACTCCCAAAGAGAACCTCAGCATTTTAGTCTCTACTACCTCTAGCTCTGCCTCCTGTCTTTTCCTCAGTGCCACTGTCTCTAAGCCATACAACATCGCTGGTCTCACCACCGTTTTGTACACCTTTCCTTTCATTCTTGCCGAGACTCTTTTGTCACACATCACACCCGACACTTTTCTCCACCCATTCCAACCTGCTTGCACAGATTATAATGAGTATAATTTGTCAGTATAATAAATATTAGAATAAGTATGATAAACAGATTTGTAAGATTTGTGTAGTTACCAAAAGAAAGTGTTATTGAGAATAGTTACTGTTCATAGAATCCTTGAGTCAAGTTATATCAGTTGAGAAAAGCTATATTGTTCTGAAGAATGTTTAATGTAACTGTCCTTTAAAGTGTTTAAAATTTGAATCAACACATTCTAGTCGCACCACATGCCTATTATATATGAGGTTATCACTGTGTTTGGGTAACTTACTCTCAGGAAAAGATGCAGATACCCGTGCTGATGGCGGAGGTGACAGTGGATTGTTATTGTGCACAGTAACATCTGCTGCAAACATATGGCATTAACAGGAGATATATGTCTTATGGGTTACTGGTTGGAGTATGGCATCTTTATTGACTGACTCCTGCTTAGGTGTAACCTACCTTTGCCTGTATAAGCTACATAATGTGGACTCATATTCTCATAATGTCGGGACGTCATTACATTTTTGAGGGGAGAGTGTGAGGACATTGCTTTAATGAGACAGGACAGGAGAAAATGTACAGAAAAGGGAGACAGAAAAGAAGACAGCCCCCTACATGTTATTATATTGTTGAATACAAATGTTAAATGTAATGGTCATGACGAGAATCCATTCTGGTGTTTAGAACGTTAATTTTGTTTTTGTATTTGTGTTCATGTGAATGGCCATTGATGTAATAGCTCAGTTGTCCTGTTACTGACTTTCACCACAAGGTGGCATCTGTCGCAGAGGTTTTGTCAGCAGAAGTGTTGTCTTAACAACAGAAGAAGAGAACATGCAGCTAAGCCAATCGTTGTATGTTGGTGTTTTCTTTTTATTGTTTTGTGTGTGTGGCGGATTCACAATGAAATAAAACCCTTAATGAGCACACTGAGTATATTTTTATTCAAGTGTGTTATAAAGAAAACTATGACAGCAGAAGCTGAATCTGATTACTGTGTTAAAAACCTGCCCCCCCGAAAGAAAAAAAAAAACATACAAAGGAGGGAAACCAATGATAGTCCTACTGACTATACTGTCCTACAAACCATGTAGTTGCGAAAAGTGTAAAATTAAATGAGGAACTACTTTATGCACAAGACAAGAACGACATGGATCCTTCAGTAAGTTTCTCACATCCCACCGTGCTTCAAGTACAGCAAAGGTTTTGGCAATCAGATGTTTATAAGGTGAGAGTTGCATCATTTCCACAACAGAGGGGAATCACAGAGACGGTTTTCTGTGATCTGTTTGGCAGCTGTTAGAATATCCTAATGTTGGTTAACAGACAAATAGATCTAGAGGAGAAAATGGCAAATTTCAGAAAGCAAATTAGCAATACTAGAAAGACAAGGAAGAGCTTGATTAAAGCCATCACTCTGCAGTTTCATGAACTTTTCCATCTTCTTCCAAAACCTACAAATCTGGCTTCTGCTGTTTGGCTGTTTACAGAAAGACAACACTTATCTACCAGTTTGTGCTGGAGAAATGCTTTTCCAACCAATCAGCAATGTTCAGTCTTCAACTGATCCAGTGGAGATACAAGCCTGCAGCAGAAGCTAAAACATGCTACACACATACCATAAATGCTCTATTAGTAACTGGGGCCTTTATTTACCTCAACCGTGGAGAGAACCCAGCCAGTATAAGATACAGGCTTTTATTGGAGATGGGCCTTTATTTCTAATTTTAAGCTGTATGTATAACTTTGTGCTCCTCACCAAAACTTCCCTTTGCTGTGTCATAGTTTATTTGCCTTCAGTTTTCCATTAAAATCCTCTGGGAATGATGACCGTGGTAAAAATCTGTTAAGTCAGCATTCTCTGCAACGGCTGTTAAAGGACGTGTGGTGAGATTCAAACTGAAATGAGAGCCTCATTTGTGTCCCACCGCTGATAGACGCACCATAACTACATTTAGGAAAAGAAAATTAAAAAAAAAAAACAAAAAAAAAACACCACCGCTATGGAGAAACATTTCACAGTGTTATCGTTCCTCTATCAGCTTTTATAAAGGTTCATTTTCATCCACATTTCCAGGTTGGTCTGTTACAGTAACAGTAGCATCACTCGTTCCTCGCCAGGGAGGAGCTCCAGTTTTATGGCTTTGTTTCATGCTGAGTCCAGTTGTTCCTTCTGGCTGAAAGGATAATGGCTAGACATGGTTTTAAAGTGGTTTGGTACTTAAAATGTAGATACTGTCATCTGGTTATGGAGCCAGGTAGGTTTTTCTCTCCCTCAAGGAGAGAGAGAGAGAGAGAGAGAGAGAGAGAGAAATAAGTCTTTCAAACAATTTAGTAAGTTGTTTGAATGACTTTTTCCCCTCCTCTGTGAGCCTCCCAGACTCTGTAGTTAGTGTTAGCAGCAGCAGAGAATACACTATTTCCTGGACCAGTAACGGACATATAAATAGCGGTTGGTCCCCAATAAAGGCTGGCCTTTATTGGGGACTGGCCGCTATTTTGTCCTGCTGGCTTTACCTCCTGGCTATAATTGGAGATGGCCATTATTTGAATACTGGCTTTTAATAGAAAATTTACGGTAGTGCATTCCATGGTGGTTTCTGGTTCCTTGATGTGAAACAAAGGAAAGTTCCTGACGTCACTTTAAAAGGCACTTTAGTTTTGAAATTTGTGTCTTCAGCACCAACAGGAAGTAACCGTTGTGATGTCATAAGGTCAGTTTCCTTGACTTTGCACAGTCAAATCTACAGACACAAAAGTCTTTCTCCTGTGCTAAATCGTGCTCTTGAGGTTTGAGAAATAGAACTAAAACGTATTTAACGTACCATCTTCGGTCAAAGTGTGGCTGGCTGAGACTCCATCGGTGTCCGTGACGACCACAGAGTACCTGCCCAGGTCGTCTTTGTCTGGGTTGGTGAAAGTCAGTCTAGAGCTGCAAAACAACGACAACACGTCTGTTAAATTCACTTCTGAAGAATCCCTGAAGTTTAGTGTGTTGCTGCCCATTTTCATCTCTTTAGAATTTGAAGATCCTGAATAACTCATGCCTGGTATCGCTGTAATGCAAAAAATCTGGAGGTGTGAGCTGAAATTTTCCCTGAATATCTCCAAAACTCACAGCTAGAATGCTAAAGGTCTGCAAAGCTGTAACTGCTGCAGATGGAGGATTCTTTGATGAAGGTAAAGTTTGATAAATACAACAATTCTATCAGTTAAAAAGAAAGTTATAATTTTCTTAATGTATTTACTATAATTTCTGATCAATTTAATGCCACCTTGGTGAATAAAAATTAGAAATTTCTAACAAAAACATGATTCCACAATAGCCAACATAATTCTGGGTGAATCCCGTGTATGTCCTTGTAAATGACTTCTCCTCCATCATGTCTTGCCTGTCTGATATCAAGTGTTGGATGTCCAGTAACTTTCTTCAGTGCAATAATTCTAAGGCTGAGATCATCATATTTACCCTCCTGGCCTCTGCAACACCACGCCTTATTTCATGACTAGTAATGGGCTCATTAACTACTAATATTAAAGAAGAAGCCTGAAATCTTGGGGTCATTTTTGATTCAGACCTGTTTTTTGATGCTCAAGTGACAAAGGTGATGCATATGGAACATATTTTTTTTGCCACATTCAAACAATGAATTATATAACATGTAAAGATTAAAATGTACCTGCTTCAAATAACATCAGGTTGAATAATACAAGGACAAACATCAAACAATGAATACTCAATGAATAATGAAAAGCTTAATATAAAATAATGAATCATGAGCTCAAATAATGTAAAGCCAACCACTGTAAATACATCAAAAAATGAAAAGCCAGCCATAAACAAGGAATCAGAGGTCGAATAATAAAAAGCCAATCACCAGATAACAAAAGAGCAGGTCAATCATCAAACCTCCACACAAATTAAACGTAGGTTGGTTTGTTTTATTTGAAGATGTAAGTCTATTTTTTGCCATTAGGTGTTGTGATTTCATTACTTGAGGTGGGCTTTCATTATTCGATGCCTGCCGATTTGTTATTCGATGTGTGCTGTGCACCAATCAAACATGCCAACTGAAGACTCCATCCCCCAACTACACCTATCCCACCCCACAGAGGCAAGGCAGAAAAATTAAGTCTGCCGATGTTCAGTAGGTTAGCTAGTTTCACTTGTGTCAAGCATGACTTATCATGATGTGATTCTAAATGAATTGGTGAATTTATTAAACCAAGGGCAACAGGAACAGCAGCAATGACCTTTATCTTATTTCATGTGGATTGCATTAAGGACCGGATCAGACAGATCATGTCTCTTAATTTTACAGTTAGCCTAAATCTACTACATTTATGTGACTGTAAGTACACCATTAACATTCCCAGCTGGTAACCAGTGGCTTTACTCTGGTGTTGTGCCGACACCTGCATCCCTTCCAAGAACTGCAAATCCACTCACAAAGAACTGATCATAGACTATATTTATTCCTCTGAATAACTTTTATCAAAGATATTTAGGGCGCTTATGGAATATATTATCTACTGGGCAGCGGTGATTCAATACTTGTAAATATTCTATACAGTCCTAATTAGCTAATGCTGGATTCACATGTTGACAATAGAAAAACAGCCTTCTTCTTCTTCTTCTTTTCCTTTCGGCTTTCCCTTCAGGGGTCACCACAGCGAATCATCTGC
>VXCM01004831.1:8266-39537 GCA_014773175.1 Lucifuga dentata
TTTTTTTTTTTTTTTTATACGCACTTTATTTTTTTTTCCCCACACATGACCCCTAAGGGGCTCCTTACTAACCTGTAAAAGTGTAGTAATAATATTCTAGAGAGGCAACCACAGTGAAAGAAAGACAGAACAAATGAGACAAATGAAAGAAAAGGATTCTAAAGAAAAAGAGACAGACTGAGGACTCCACTTACATTAGAGTTCATCCGCCGCACGATGTCTCGAATGACAATAGAACGATCTTCAAGTTTCAGCTGAAAACCAAAAAAAAGCAAATATGATTAGAAAATGGCGGCTGAGCTCATCGTGTTAAGAAATGTTACGCCAGCAGAAGCTGATACGATGCATCATAGTGACATCATTTTCTTATGATGCTTGTTGCAAAGAGACACTGTATGATGAAGCTTAGACAAGAGAAGAATTAAACATCCATGTAGGATACAGCACATAGCACCCTCTGCTACTAGTGACACATCAGATATGCACTGCCAACATGCAAAGATAAAAAAAAAACAAAAACATGAAAATGAATATTCTCAGATCCATTTTGAGCTCCATTCAAATGTGGAAATAAACTGGATATTTATCAAATGTCTGCAAAAAAAAAACAAACAAAAAAAAAAANCAAAAAAAAAAAATCTCTGAATTTTCTTGAATGTCTTTTCTCCGTTTGCATAAAAATGACAGCAATCACAACCTGCAACAAGTGCTCCAATTCTTCTTCTCCGCCTTAAAATATAATTAAGTCATCACAGACCACTAAAGATGCTTTAGAAAGCAGTAACTTTTCTAATCATTCTGGCTCATTTACATCCGCTGCTGTGTTTTGTTTATCTCAGTCTCAGAAACTAAGCCCTCATTTGACATTCGTGGTGTTTAGATGTAAACCGTCAAACACAGCTATCGGATATGGACCATAAAAAATTATATAAAGAGGCTATTTTAAACATTTGGATTTAGGCAAGGAAACTGGAATTGGGTAACAAGACAGGCTGTTTAAATGCAGCAGCTGAGACAGGAAATGATTTGTCTCACTCCTGTCTTATGAAATCTTCAACATGCAGTCAGATGCACCATCATCACTCCCTACCTTTACATACATGTTAAAGCATCAATTCTACTCTGATTAAGGAATATACAGAATTTTTCAACATCATTTAAACACCATAATTAGACTGAAATCGGTATAACTCAAAGTTATACCGATGTGTCTCACTCACATTACTGCTTAAAGGACAAACCGATGATGTTGCATGTTTTAGCCCAATATTTTCTACTTGCATACATGCTACGTTACTGACAACCAATTTTCAAAATAAAAAACAGTATTTTAGCTTTCCTGTTATTTTGCCAAAACCCCCAATCTTTCAAAATCAAATGTTCAGGTGATACACCCATCTCAAAATTCTATGTTTCACCTGCTAGTAAGTATGTCTGAATGTAGAAGGCACAGTTATTTTTAATTTCTTGTCTTCTCCTGGGACTATATTCCCTGGTGGAGACATACATTTTCTTCCGTGGCTCTGTGTTGGATCGGTTAAATAAAGTTATTTCAACAAAAGTAAAAACTGCGTTGACTCGCTGTGATGGATTACTTATCAAGCACAGTTTAATCTGTAAAAGTTGACTTTAATACCATATCTAAATGAACTGGAACACTAATGGCAGTCTGGAAGGTAGGAAAAACAATTCTAGCATTTGCTGCTCCAGTAGCGTTTTCTGGGAAATGGTTGTCAGTAGTGTGCAGGTGGGTTCACACATGCAAAACCACCAGGATGGTCCTTTAATCGTATTGTAGAGACAAATAATCGGCGTGTATGTCGTGTATTGAGTGAGAGTATCCAGCGGCGTGACGGAAGAGAACAGAAACACAGAAATATTTACTATTATTTATGAAATAAAATATGAATAGGATCTGGGAAATTACAACCACAGAGCAGACATGTTAATGCTTAGATGAAACCAAATCTCACATTGATGACTAAGCGTAGCGCGCACACACACACACTCTCAGGGGAGGAGNCGAAAATGGAAGGCAAGTTACACTTGGGAACGTTCCAGCTCCAAGAATAGCGAGAAATCAATTTCTGCTGTGTCACACTAAGCGCATTAAGCGTGTCTTCACGAGCAGAAGTTGATGAAACTGCTGCACCATTTGAAGCCTCAACGTCAATAATGAAACTGTTAAACATGGCGGCTTTTACAGATGAGGAAGGGCTACATAAACTGAATAAGATGGTTAATGTGTCTAGTAAGAGTGCACTGTGACGATGATGAGTGTGTGGTAAATAAAACGAAGGCTGTTCTTAGTGATGAGTCGCATCCTCTTTTTACTGAATATATGTTACTGCCATCAGGTGGAAGGTGCAGGACTCTGCCTTTTCTAACTAATCAGGACCAGAAAATCTGTTATCCCATCAGTAATGTTCTGTTAAACAAAGCAACGTGATATGACGTTGGAGTTTGGCTGCACTTTTTCTTCTGTTCTGTTGGTGTGTCATATTATCGTGTATTTTTTGTGATGTCGTAGTGTTTTTGTAATTGTCTGAAAATTGCCACAAGCACAAAAATTTTCCGAAAAGACAATAAACTGCTACAATGCAATAACTTCAGCTTCAACTCATACACTGTAAAATGTGACAAGGTGAGCTTACTTTAAAAACATCCAGGAAACTGACTGCCTTAAAAAAGGTAAGTAAATATAACTATTAGTCTTAAGTTATATTTACTTTATGTCTACTTGAACTTAAGACTAATAGTTCTATGTACTTACCCTTTTCAAGGCAGTCAGTTTCCCAGATTTTTTTAAGTAAGAGCAACTTGTCACATTTTACAGTGTATGGCCCGCACATACCTGACATTACTGCCAACTATTTTACAAAACATATTACTGGAGAGAGAAATATTAGAATTGTTTTTCTTGCCTTCACTCCACCGTTGGGTTCACTTGATTCCAGCACGCTATAAAAATCAATTGTAGAGACTTGAAACGTGCTGAGATAAATAATCCATCACAGCAAACCAAACGTTGTTCTTACATTTTGTAGAAGTGACTTAATTTAAGTTCAAAACGAAACTACATGGATGAAAATGTATGTCTCCGCCAGGGAATATAGTCCCAGGAGAGGACTGCTGTAGAATTAAAAGCCATTCCTTCCACATTCGGACATACGTGTTAGAAGGCGAAACACTGAATTTTTAAGGTGTGTGTATCCTGAACATTTCATTTTGAAAGATATGGGAATTTGGTAAAATAACAGGAAAACTAAAACCTGCCAGTCAGTGCCTCTTTTTTTCAAGAAGAGATGGAAGTACAGGATGAGACTGTAAAAGGTCAGTTTAGTGACAAAACAAGTAAAGAAAAAAACAGCTTCCTGCGTTTTAAGCACTGACTGAGAGGAAATGCTTTCACGTTGATTTCACCAAAACGCAGAAAGCACAATATGGCCGATGATACATTCTTAAATGCAGGGATGACAAAACATGCACATACGCACACAATCACACACTCTCCCATCTGCTGGCAGGCCTTCTGTTTCGCCTGCCACTGTAACCCTACGCCACCGACTTCTGGGAGAGTACGAGAGTGTGAGAGATTTTGCGTGTACGTGAGTGGCGAATACGATCAATGTGTCGCCATGTTCCTTTGTAATCTATTAAACAGCATCTGATGCTAATGTCTCTACTGCTGGGGGTTAGATCTATTATGCACGCACGCGCACGCACTCGTCTTCCTCCTCGGCTTAGACCTTTCTGCTATGAGAAACGCAGAAGTATGAAATACTTGTTGAACAGATACTCTCACACAGTCTCATTAAAATTCTTTCTGTGTATCGTGCTGCAGTGCGCTACTGTGGTAACCAGTTTACTCACGAGTTCACCAGCAGTGCCTCCGTGCTATTTTATCTCGCTGTAAGAGAGCAAACACGGCACTACAGCAACCTGGATATTACCTCTTTACCAAATAACACAACACGACCTTTTCTCTTATTACAAATTCTAGCTGCTGGTTAACTGCTAGGAAATGGCTGGTTGCTTGTAAAAAAGCTCTAAAACTAATGTGCGACTGCAAAGCAACCGTGCATTTTATCATGTCAATCGTGTTCTTATCTTGAATTCTGATGCAGTGTACCTGCAGTGAAAGTGATTATTCTGCAGGAAGAGACAAAAGGAAGAGGAGGTCAGGCAGAGCAATCACACTGATCAGAGATATAAACCTTAAAAAAAACAGATAGCTCTGTGGTGTGGGGACTGGTGGTGTGAATGAGTCTGTGTGTGTGAGCGGATAAAACCATGTATGCAAAATAGACTAAGTGTAAATCATCCATACCTATAAGACTTTCTGACGTTCTGCAATGTTGCATCTTCTCATATAACATAAAATCCCCATATGTATATTTTAGCATATTTTCATAGCATTTCACACCAGAATTTCATTCTAGGGAGAGAGTGATGATTTTTGCTCGTGTAGAGGTGTTTATATATGGACTGATATTTGCATTTTCACCTTAAGACAGCAGGGTTGGTAAATTCTGTGAGGAAATGCAAATAGTAATGAGGGAAACTCAGCGCCGTGTCACGTCTGTAAATACCCTGCAGTGGAGAGATGCTCCTCCTCTGGATTAGGCAGGCTCACACACATCTTACACTGCGTGTGTGTATCTCACAATCAGATTCATGTGACTGTAATGACCTATAAAGACAACTTCAAAAGTTCAATTTCAGGCAAATATTCAGAGTACAGCACTCTTTAAAACAAGTCGTAAACACTTTGGGTCCTTATATTCAGCATATATGACATATTTTTTTATCAGCATACATATAGCATGTGTCAGACAGTATACAGGACGAAGATAAGCTGAGGATAAGGACCCAAAATGTGCACACACTGCACACACGTAGTGTATGATGACTAGAAAACGACACAGCTGGGTTACGACAAAGCAGTGAACTGTTGCTATGGCACGTGTGGTGCTGATGACACGCGTGTGAGGAAGGTGGTGGTGGAACAGAGCCAGACGACAAAAGAGAAAGATAAAAGCGTGCTATTTGCATGTTACTATGTATGTGTGGCGAGGCATGTGTGTGTATTCTGAGATATAAGACAACCTTGGCTGCCTTGCTATTGAGGGTGATCAGGTAGAGAGGGACCAAGTGATTACAGGAATCGATGGAGGACGGTATTTGCTTTGACTTCCCGGCCTAATTAACACAAGTCATTATTCAGGTGTTGTATAGAGGGGGAGTGGGTCCAATATCACACACACACACACACACACACACACTGCAGAGGACTGCAGCTCAGAGCCACACCTATTCACCACTCAGCCTCCTCCATCAGCTTTCCTATTGTCTCACTATAGCCTCTTTACAAACAAGTAAATTGAGCTACACACACACACACTTTTTTGTACTCTATCTACATGCAGCATACATCTCATACTTTAAATACCACTCTCAGCTACTGTACTTTCATTTAGGGCTGTGCCATAACATATTGTTCATGATAATACTGGTATATATTTTTTAATATGCTAAAAAATATTGTCAATCACAATACTGATGATATTGCGGTGTGGTGACATGTTGATGGATTTTCATAACATGTGTAAGAAGAAGAAATTAAACATGTCTGAAAGTAGCAGGTCAGCGCCTCCTCCTATAAAGGAGCTACGTCTGGTGTTTGGAAATGGTTTGGCGATACAGATAACTTGCTAACAGGCAAAGGTGGAAACAACTAATTTGTTTCTCCACCTGAAGCAGAAACACTCAGGTGAATACCAAGAAGGGTGCAAGTCATGTGAGGAAAAGAGCCAATCAGATGATTTGTGACGCAAAACAAACAGGAAGTGACGCTGACTCAGTCGCTTAGCTTTAGCTAGTTACACTCTGTGGAAAAAAAAAAAAAAAAAAANAAAAAAAAAAAAAAAAAAGTTATTCTCCCCCATGATATAAAATTATAAAGAAGAAGCAGAGAAGGTTTTAAGAGAGTTTTAAAAAAGTTTTACCCAAGATACAACATCCCAATGAGCTACTATTTTTAACGATGGCTCTGCTCTATGAAGTGTTAGCATGTTAGCTTAGCCGCTACGCTCACTTCATTTGAGTTCTTTTCCTCAATCATTGACTTGTGGTCAAGCCTGTCATGCACTACCGTGTGTGTGTGTGTGGAGTGTGTACTTATCTGTAGCACTAATCTGTGACGTTTCACACCTTCTAACTCGTCTGAGTGTAGTTCATTTTCTTACTTGAGGGTTCCACTTCCACCAAATAAAATGATCTTAAATTTTAAGATCATTTTATTTGGTGACACGTTTATGTTTTATACACGACTGAAGAATAGCAAGTCAAGTTCATTCAAGTAATTATTTACAAAATAAAATATGACAGGATTTATTTATTATTTCTAGTTTTACTGAAGGGAAACACTCTACTGTCCTTACTTTTACATATTAATTTTTACAGTTTGCAGTATTGTTTACATCTGCAGTCACAAAACAAAACTGTTCAGTGTTACATTTTTCATATTGTCATGAAATCATTATCACACAAATACCCTGAGACACCGTATATACTCGACTATAAGCCAAACCTGATTTTGACCTGCAAATCTAGATTTTTAAAGAAACCCGTATATAAACTGACCCCCTGATGTTGTTCCATTAATTTATTTGTTTAGCAAATTACCTGTTTTTTTCTGGGTATTGTCATAGTATTCCTGTGATTTTCTGAAAATAATCCACGTACCGGTAAACAACTGATTACCGTAAGTGACATTAGCTAATATTAAGTTTTCCGGACTCCTCTTCCTCGTCTGAATCGCATTGATGAAGGTAAAGAAATGAGCTATAATTACGGCGCTTATTTAGCTTATTTAGCTGTGTAATTATGGTGAGTTTTTTTTGTTTTGTTGTTGTTAAGAATCTCACCCATTACGTGTTTTCAGTAATTATCCTGTACCTGAGTCAATGCGGGTATGTCTATGTGCTGGACATTCCTCCATACGGAGTTTTGGAATTCCCTCAGCCGACTCCCTGATATTGTTCCATCAATTTATTTATTTAGCAAATTCCCTGTTTTTCTGGGTATTGTCATAGTATTCCTCTGATTTTCTGAAAATAATCCACGTACCGGTAAACATGATATTTATTTCAGCAGCTGATTACCGTAACTGACAGATCACGGCTTACTGGCTGCCACAAAAGGTACTTATATATTTTTTAAGGCTACACTGCCCAACTACTTTTGTGAATTAAAATAAAGCATTCCTCCAGCCTTGATATGGCAATAAACTACTGAATCACGAATCTCCCTCACACCCTGATACGTTCCATCCAGGCTCCTCGTTGCTGCAGCGCTGTCTGACTGAAGGCTATTGATTGGAACACACAGGAAGGCTATGCAGCTCTATTAAAAAGAAAGCCTGCACAAGGCCTTTTACCCATGTGGACCACAGGGAACGACGGAGGACTAATAGCACAAAGTGTCTATTATAAAACAGTCTCCTCCGCAACACCATGTAATCTGAGGGAGGGATAAGGGAGAAAAGAGCAAATGATAAAAATAGGAAGTCTTGGGGGAAAACAGAGGAGTCAGAGTGTAAATGAGCAGAATAAAAGATGAGAGGAGCGGGTCAAGAAGAGGCAGAGGATGTGAGATGGAAAAGAGAGCTGGGGAAGGATGCTGAGACGGGGAGTCGGTGATGGAAATGAAGAGTCGGGGAAGTGGATGGAGAAGATGGTGATGAGAAAGGGAGGGATGTAAAGAAGAGGTAGACAGGGTGTGACAGAGGGAAAATGAAGATGAGCACTGAAGGAGACACAGGAGTCAGCAGCCAGCCCAACAAGTGGGAGACTGAGACAGATCCCAGGAGAGAGAGAGAGAGAGAGAGAGAGAGGTAACAAAAAAAAAGGCAGGCACCAGAAATAGACAAGAGCCTGGCAAACAGCAGACAGAAAAATAGAAAAGGGGGAGGCAAGATGAGAGAGCATAAAACAGACAGACAGACAGGAGAGAGAGAGACAGAGAGAGAGAGAGAGAGAGAGAGAGAGANGAGAGAGAGAGAGAGAGGGAGCAGACACTGGGCAGGGCCAATACTGCAGAGGAAAAGGGAGGATGCTGAGATGAGGGAGAGGAGAGACAGGAGGCAAGAGGGTTGGTGGGATAGATGAACGCAGACTACAGTGTGTGTGTGTGTGTGTGTGTGTGTGTGAGAGAGACCCATGCAGAAAGAGAGAGGATCAAATTGAGATCCATTATCTCAGGGCTGGATGGCCATCCAGTCAGTGGCAAATTACGTCAGCATTCTCCAACGCTGTCTGCTGGGACACTGAGGGAGGTGAACGCAAGAGTGGGGGAGGGTGAGAAAAGAGGGGGAGAGACGGGATGGACAAGGAAGTGGAGTTAAATGGGGAAGGGAGACAGTGTAGCATCAAAGTAGGGGGAGGGGAGAAGGAGGGGAGCAGAGAGGTTGGAAAGGCTGAAAGGAGGAGCAGGAAGGTAGAGAAACCATGTCATATCTGATTTACGGTAAACACAAGCAGACATCAGCCTCCTAGTGGTAATTACAAGCAGTACAAGTGAGAATTTTTGGCTGGCTTGGATTTGTTCCAAGTGGCCAATACTGCAGGTAAGATATGAAGGCGGCATTAAGGATGAAGAAAGGGGTGGAGTAGAGGAGAGAAAGGGGGAGTAGAAAAGGGAAGGAAGGAAAAGAGAATCAAAACAAAACTGGATATGGAAGACAAAAGAGATGAGATAATGAAAGGAGATGATAGAAAGTGAAAAGAAGATGGAGGAAGAGACAAAGAAAATCAGAGAGATAAAGGAGGCGGTTGAAAGAAGGGATAAGAGAGAGCGTAGCTGGATACAGAAAGAAGAAAAGAAAGATGTGAGGAGGTGGCAGGAAGTTCACAGCTTGTCCCGTTTCACATGTGGACAACAAGGCAGTCTCACTCTGAAAGGTGTACTCCCCCAGAAAAGGAGGGGAGTCGTGTTATCTGCACTCCTCCCTCCCCAACCACACAGTTTCATCACCTCTCACACCTCTGTCACCCCACTGTACATCTGATGACAAAGACGTCATCTGAGAAAGGCAGTGTGGTGTGTGTGTGTGTGTGTGTGTGTGTGTGTGTGTGTGTAATAAGACAAAAAAGACTAAAGCAACAACAGGAAGTGCACCAAAGTGATTCTCAAGTTTCACTCACCATTTTCAAATTTCAGCATATTGATTTAATGTGAGTGTGTTGTTTGAAAGAGAAGCAGAGGGAAATATAGCTTTGGCATTTTTATTACAAAAACATCACAGCTACGTGTGTGTGTGTGTGTGTGTGTGTGTGTGTGTGTGTGTGTTTTTCTGCCTGCCTGGCACCTGCTCAAAAACACAACCGAGGCTCTGTGCTCCAAAGTGCTGCTGGGCGAGCCTTGGCAACATCCTCGTGTCCCAGATTACACCAACGTCTGCCNTCCAAAGTGCTGCTGGGCGAGCCTTGGCAACATCCTCGTGTCCCAGATTACACCAACGTCTGCCAGCCTACCTCTTGCACCTGCAGCCTCCTTCCTAACGACTGAGAGATGCTCATCAATAGTCAAACCCTCATCGACGTGTACATTAATGCCACAAAAGTGGAGCAGACTCTACAGTGTAATATACTGTAAATACTTTCATTTAAAAAAAAAAAAAAAAANAAAAAAAAAAAAAAAACAGATTAAAATAATGGCGGAGATCTAATTATAGCCAGGGGGCGTGGTCAGCATGAAAAAGTAAAGGTCAGCCTCAAATAAAGCCGGGGTTTGCAGTCAACATATGTGTGTCTGTTACTGACCCAGGTAAATATTAGAGTATTTTGTAGTAACATACACGTGCCAAAACCGCAGGATACAAATTTACTGTAGCACCGGCAGAGGGAAACTTTGGTGAGAAGCGTGGCTGTTAGATGGAAATTTGATAAGAATTTTACAGAGAGAGTTTTTGCAATATGTAGAAGAAAATTCCAGTGAGGACGCTGCAGCGCCTTTAAATATTGAGCCGAACAGAATCTGATATGGAAAAAGCAGAAGGACGAGTTCTTGCCAACTGCATAGCTAACTGGAAGTGGATAAACAGCAAATTTAACATAAAAAAAGAGCACAGATCAGAAAATGAAGGCTTCTACTAAAGCATTTTTACATATGGCTTAAATTTATAAATAAAGTCCTGCCTATAATAAAAGCCTGGTTCTCTTCACGGCTGAGGTAAATAAAGGCCCCAGCCACCATTTGAGCAGTTACGCCATCTTATATGCTAAATCATAGTCAATATATTTTCGACAGTACCCTTTAAAACCTTCCAGCTTTATCATGGTTTGTAATCAGATTAAAAGTGTAACATGGGAAGTTAACACAAGCTTACAGAAGATCAATGCGACTATTTAAATGAGAAAAGGGTGCAGATTGAAGCAGACAGAATAAATGTCTGTGCTCCTGAGCCAATTAGATCTAGCAGACTAAATAAATAGAGGGAGCTAATGCGATCACTCAGCTCAGCAGGGAACTGCAGTCACCACACAACACTGACCTTAGACGAGGCATGAATTCTGTTGTCAAAGTATTATGAGTTGAGCTACACAGCTATGGGGTACGCCACATTACGGTTGGGCTGTTTCTCTACTGTCAACATGTGAATCCAGCACAAGTGCTGCTACCTTGAGGGCGTCATGACAGAGCAGCCAGGTCCAGTAACGCAAACAGCATTTGCTCATAAAACAGCTGACAGGACTGCACATCAGAAATACAGCATTTTACCAAAAAGACTCTGCAGAGACCAACGATAGGACATTACCATTTGTCAAGGACTAAAAGCCTTCACATTACCACAAGAACCATCTGTTCCCCGACTGTCTGCCGCTCTCATTACGTTTTTTCCAGTTAAACCTTTAATAATTTTACTCTCTCCTTATGTTTTTGAGATGTGAGCATCCATGCCTTTGCATAATTAGAGCTGTTCTTCAAAATTAATTCAGACTTGCTTTCTTTCTCCCTATCTTTCCTCCTCTTCCTCACTCGCTCTCCCTTCACCGAGTCTCTCAGCACAGTCAGCAGGAACAGCCAGTCTTTGCCCTCGCTGCATGCCCCCTGTCATCATTATTATCACCCCAACCTCCTCTTCCTCCTGCTCTTCCACCTGCTCCACCTCCACAGTCATGGAGCTGCTGCCTCCAGGGAGGAGCTGAAGATGGGAGCGTCACCGCTTACCTCGACCTCGCCGCTCTGATAGCCTGAACAAGCAGAACTTTAATTAAAGCACAAACTGCACAGCATGCGAGACGTGAAGTTCAGGATCTACTGCTTCTATCAAAAGTCGACATTTTTGAGGGTTTTAGCAGGGTTTTGGATATGTAGCCGAATCTCAGCAACAGTGTTTGAGTTTCCAAATGATTGATAAAGATGGAGACATCTTACACTTACACTCTCTCACACACACACACACACACACACACACACACACACAAGTATTCCCTCTGTGCCGTGAAGCACTTCTGTCCTTGGAAGGAAATTTCAAGGTTGCACAGCAGCTATAGAGTTGCTATGAGTTTAGTTATGCTAACTAGGAACTGTGGCGAGCTCGAAGCCGCAATAGTTTTAGTATTTATACAAGCAAATTATACAGTCAATAAATGTCACAAATCATCTGCTCAGAAAAATCATATTTAAACAGGGAAAGAGAATAACCAAAACCAGTGTCTGGAAGTACAGAAAATCCCTCACTACACGGGCTGCATGTACAACTAGGAGTTTAATGGTATTATCAACAGGTCAACTACAAAAATCAGCACTTACTATTCTCTGAATGACATAGCAACATCACCAAATTTACAGCAGGAAATTGGTAAAACAATGATTATTGCAATAAAGGTAACAAAATATCTACATTTCATTTGGGGAAAAGCTACTTGACAACTAGCTGACTAGTCGATAACTAGTGAAAATCAGCAGTCAACTAGTCATGATAATCATGAACCCCTAGTTTTTAAACACAGAAGCATTCAGCAAAAACACACAAACTATCAGCCAATAACATTAATATTCAGTGTATCACCAGTGTTAGTAGTCTAAATCAATACAGGTGCATATTTTAGCAGACAAGAAAAATAAAATTGCAGGCCACAAATATTTCACAGGCTGCAAGTACATTTAATCCTTATTTTTCCTGATTTAAGTTTAATTTGTTATAAGATTTTTTTTTTCATTTATTTAGTAGTTTAATTTCTAGTGGATCTGTAAATTTGATGGTTAAATTTTATTGCTGTTTTTTTTTTTAAACTGTCACCTTTGATAATACATTTAAATGTTTAACTTTAATATCCAGCCTCAGTATTTTTGGTGTCAAGTTAAAGGAGCATACCAATGATTTTGCATATTTGAACTGAATAAATAAAACCTGCATACATGATAATTACTGCCAATTATTTTCCAAAAAAAAACATGGATGGTTTTTTTCTTACCTTCCAGACTGCCATTGATTTCAGTTCATTCCAGTACGCTGTAAAAATCAACTTGTAGAGCTTGAAACACGCTTGAGATAAATAATCCGTCACAGCAAACCAAACATCTTTCTTACTTTTGTCAAGGTTACTTAATTTAACTGAACCAACATAGAGCTGCACAGAAGAAAATATGTCTCCGCCAGGGAATATAGTCCCAGGAGAAGACGGCTTTTACAGAGAAATTAAAAACGACCACCCTTCTACACTCACACGTACGCTTTAGTAGGTCAAACATTGAATTTTAAAGGACCATACCAGTCATTTGACATGTTTGAGCCTAACATATTCAATTTTCATACACGTAAAGTTACTGACAATCATTTCCACAGCATACTACTGGAATGGTGAATTAAAAATGTTTTTCCTACCTTTCTGACCTCCATTGGTTTCGGTTCATTCTGCTATTAAAACCAACTTATTGATACTTGCAACATTCTTGGGATAGATAATCCATCATCGAGAACAACACATGTATTCAGGTTTTTTCAAAGTTTCATAATTTTAGTACTTAAACTCAATAAAAAGCGTGGAGTGAATGTATGCCTCCACCGGGGAATATAGTCCCAAAAGAAGACCTGTGTTTATGGAAAAATTTAAAGGACCGTGACTTCATAAGGCTGCGTAACTATTAGCAGGAGAAACATGGATTTTTAAGGTGGGTGTATTACTTAAATATTTGATTTTGAAAGATTAAGAGATTTAGCAAAATACCAGGAAAGCTGAAATACGGTTTTACCCTTTGGGAAATGATTGTCAGTAATGTATGTATGAAAATTGAATATATTAGGCTCAAACATGCAAAATGGGTGGTATGGTCCTTTGAGGTGGGTGTATCACTTGAACACTTCATGAAAGATTAGAGAATTTGGCAAAATAACAGGAAAACTAAAATACAGTCTTTGGCAGTAACATAATGTGTATGCGTGTAGTATCTATTGGGCTTAAACATGCTAAATCATCGGTATGGTCCTTTAAGTAGTTTTATGGTCAGTGGGGGAAATAACCTTGTTCCATAAAGTACTAAATCACCAAAGTACAGGAAGAGACAAAGTCTTGATAAAATGACGGCTCTTTTGCCCTCTAATTAAAACACACAGGAGGTTGAGAAGAAATCTGTGTGCTTTTAAAGCAGCGCAGCGTTTAGTCGTGCCGTGATGGTTTTCTTCTGAAGCCTCGCAGGCAATGAAACACACCAGTCACGCTCCTAACTGACTCCAAACTGTGAGCAGCACAGCAGACGTGGACTGAGGCGTCATCGTTCATACCTGCACCGAGATGGAGATCTAAGCACCGTCTCTCCCTCTGGACAGTTATTAAGATTTCATAAGGAGAAAAAAAGAACGTGCAGACATGTTCTCATTTCAAGCTCACAGCAAGAACATGGAGCGGTGGACATTTTACCACAAACTAAGCATGTCCTTCGAGGTGGACTTTTGTTGGTGCCATTTTGCATCACTAATGCTGCGTTCACAGACCTCAGAACTCACATTTTTCTGACTTCTTACTTGGAAAATTGCGTTGGAACGGCACTTAAAGTCGGAGCTCCGGCTGGGAAACTTGGACAAAATGATCTACGACTTACTGAGTATGACGTCATCAACATGGGAGCGAGCTTTGTGAATGGAAATGATCAGCTAAAAGGCGAATAAAGTATTTTTTTTTTTTGCGTGANGAGCTTTGTGAATGGAAATGATCAGCTAAAAGGCGAATAAAGTATTTTTTTTTTTTGCGTGAAATTGAAAGAAAAAGGTCAGAATATATCGCCAAGTTAGCTATATATTTTGTATAATAGCTGTTTGCTATTGATACGTAAGTATAAATAATTTCATAACATTACATCTCTGCACAAAGTTTAATACCCACTGTGATTAATATCATTATAAAACAACACAACCAAACAGTCCTGTAGTCTAACTTTACTTTAGTTAGCATTTATTACTAAGTTTAATTAATTTTACAGTATTTATTGGTGTTCAGCTGCTTTTTTGATTACATTTGGCTGGAACAGTTTGAGGTTAGAAGTTGGAGCTTCCAACTGGGAAAAATTCAACTTCTGAGGTCTGTGAACGCAGCATGAGTCAGATGGCACGACTAATCGCTGCAGATTAGAAAGAGAAAACTACGGTGGCCCAGAGAGCTCATAATCTGCCACGACACGTTCATCATGACTACGCTGCATTTACTGAAACGCCGCAAATATCACGGAATATCACAACGAAATTGAATGAAAACAAAACGGAAGTTTAACGGGAAACTTTAAGCTTTAATATTTTGATTGTGAAATTCATATGTAATCGGATATATTTGTATTTGTTGTGTTGGGGCTCTTAGTTAACCATCCAATACTGCTGTTTTACGGAAATTAAACTTGTAATTGCTCTTAATATGAAGCCGCTATTCTTGCCGAGCGGTCGTAAAAACAAAAAAAAAAAAAAAAAAAAAAAGGGAAGGATTTCTGGTTCTGTATGTGTCCTGCTTTCAAAGTTTCCCGATAAACTTCCGTTGTATTTTCATTATCTTCCGTTTTGTTTTCATTCACGTGATATTTGCGGCGTTTTGGTAAATGCGGCGCGTGTGGTTAGTTTTGTGTGTAGCATACGGTGAGCCCTCTCAGCCACCGTAGAAAACAGATGGAGACCAACAGTGTTAAGTGAAATCAAAAGACTACCTGAGCATGTAAAGGAAGAATGAATAAGTGAGAAGACTGTCTGAGAAACTGTCCCCTCAACGTCTGCCGAAGCGCTCTGACTTCACCAGTGACATCACAAGTACTGAAAACCAGGCAAAACTAGAGGATCTGCCACCAATATGAACCACTGCAAATGAGTGTGTGTGGACGAGCCAAACTTTACCAAAACCAACACACATCACCTGCAGTCTGTCAGCAAGTCATCTGGACGTTTTTTTTTTTTTGCAGTCCCATCGTGTCTTCACACTGACCGGCAAACTCATCCATCTGCTGCAGATGTGACTGAACATCAGCAGCTGGTGCGTTTGAGGAGTCGTGTGTGTGTCAGCAGTTTCCTGCATTTTTGATCATTTAAATAAATAGACCATCATATTTTATCACAAATGAGCCACATACAGGGATGCTCATGTCCTTTTTTCTTATCCAACATTCTACAGTCTCTTCTTGTTGATGACTGTTAGCCATTTAGCTACATTAGCTACTGTGCTAGTAAATGATGATTTTCCTTTTCCCTAAAATTTAGGGAAAAGGAAATCATCGATTTTTAGATTTAGGGCCTAAATCTAACACAACGTACACATCTACTGCATCCGTGCATTAGCTTGCACCAGTTCAATTCATTCTGTAAGAGTCTGTCTATGCTACATACAATATCAACTGATAATCCACGAGCAGCCATTACTGCAGCTATTATATGAAGCTGTTATTATGACGACCATCACTAGAAAAAAAAAAGAGGTGAAACACTAAAAGAAGCGACTCGTATCCTTTCAGAAAGTATAATGAAAATTATTTTGACTAATTTTGCTGATGCACCAATGACCTCCTTTACAACAAATTGCTTCTTCGTTGGTAGTCACTTCTGATTTTTATTTAGCGCCCATACCTGAAATGCGTGTTGCAGAAAATGTTACCGAGACGTTAATTTGCATGTTGCTTACGCAGGGTATGTAACAGCCCTAACCATCTTCAAAGGGGGCGTGTCTTCTGTTGTGAGGTGTGATGCACTGATGGCCATTCTGTAGAGTGTAAGATTCAGATAAAGCTACTTATCTGACAGTTGGTCGCTCTCCTTTTGAACCAGCCAACTTCAACATAATACCATCAGCCTCTCACAAACCTCATGCACATTTGGCTGTTATGGAATTTACAGGAAAAATAATCCTTCTGGCATCACTTTCCTTACAAGTAAAAGATAAAAACACTCGATAAGGAGAAATGCTAATATGCTAACTGAATTATGGTTTGGCAAAATGGCTAAAATCTTTTACGACAGTACACCTGTGATACAGACTGAAACTGAATTCTGGATATGTAATTGGAAATCTGCTGTAATTAAAATAATAAGATGGGAATGTCTGTTTTTGATTAATCCAGTGAATTAAATACATGACAAGTTGAGATATTTCATCAAATTATTGTTAAAATCCTGTAAATCCAATACTGTCATAAAGCCTTGCTGCACTAACTGCAGCGTTCTAATACAGCCAGATGAACAGCTAACACCATGCAAACGTTTAGTATAATCATGACCTTTTAAAAAATGATTTGTTTCATGGCATATTTTAATCAAATCTCCCAACCCTACTTTAAACAGCTCCATTATTTTGCATTAAACTGAACCCACAAGGAAACAGATATATCAGTTTATAGGGGCTAAGCATCTTCAACATCATTTAATAGTAGCTATCATGTTATTATGAGGATTCTAGTTAAGCAGCTTATGGTTTCACCCTCATCTGTTGACTGTTTGTTATTTTGTTGGTATGAACTGATACTGATGAAGCACGAGTCAAGAAGGAACCCCTTAAATTTTAGAACTTAATTATTTATTAGTGCAGTAGCAGCTCAAACCGTCCTGCTCGGAACGGGCCGGACCTTTTTACCTGCACGGCCCCGACAAAACAACTTCAGCTTCTTGAAGAACTTCTGCACGTCCTCGTGAGCTAGCTCTGTTAGCTGAACAGGGTCGGGTTGAGACTGTGGCACTGGACCGGAGCGTATCCCGCCACGTGGACTACTTTTTACCGGCACAGCTCAACTGGAGAATCGCTCATCCAAAAAACACGTCACATGTAGTNGGCCCTTGTCAACTCTGATTTGTAATTTTATTTTATTTCATTTTATTTCTTTCCCTTATTTTATTATTATGATTATTGTTGTTGTTGTTATTATTTTATTATATTTCTAGTATTATTGATTTCCTTATCCTGTAGGTAGATATTTGTTTTTCCTATTCTACCTGTTTACTGTTCTGTTATTTAGATGCCACCTTTGTGCCTATTCCTGTATTTAATTTCCTAACGACAATGCTACAGGCACCACTGTAAAAATCATGAAAATGAAAATGAGTATTGATTGCACAAATGAAATATATGTGAAATATAACTGTTCAATAAAAAAGATATTTGGGGGGGGGGAAAAAAAAAAACTTGTCACGTGACACTGCATGTCTTTGGGTCCTGAGCAACAAATCTGCAGAATTTCAACTTCATAGTTGAAGTTAAAGTTCTGAATTTCCCGCCAAAATTGTCAGGTTCAGCAGGAAATTCAGAAGCGGGTTCTAAAGACATTGAGAATCTTGAGAGAGATTCTTTAGATTCTGTCTTTATAGTGAGATTAACACAGCAAGATAGAGCATTTATCAAAAGATTTGTCACTTTCTTCCAAAATAATACAACAATCTCAGCAGTTATCACAAGATAGACTATAAATAGGTGCAACCTCTGATCTGAATAAGGATCGAGGTCTGGCAGACTAAACGTATTTGCTTGGACAGCGGGCACATTAGTGGAATTATCACACAAATACAGCCTGAAAAACACAACAAGCAGCAGTGTGTAGCAGAGATGATGCTGACTCAGCAGCATGCAGACAGTTTTAACAAATCTTTAACAGATGGAGATATATCAATAAAAATACTATGTTTATTATCATTTCTTTCTCGCTCAGTCAGTATGTAATTAAAACAAGACTAATTCGGTCTTGGCGGAGGTGTGCGTCTGAAGGAGAACCCTTCTGGTTTGATAAGTAAATGCTGGTTGGTTTGTTTTAACCCAAAAAGAAACCCAGATTTGAGCTGATCTCTCCTCAGAGAAAACTATTTTTAACACAGAATAAATATTAAGAGGCGAATGCTTTTGGAGACACCATCTTGAAAATCTGCAATTGTGCACATTGCAGGAAGTCCAGCAGTCATTAATTATTGATTAGAACCTTCACTATGCTCTTAGTATATAGGCAGCGCAGACAGTGTGTCAGTTGTGAGAGGGCATATGAAGATAAAGCAGAAGTCGCTGTGTATTGTGCACGCACACACACACCAATACTACACAAAGAATAATAAAATGAGATGAAATCCAAATAATACAAACAAACACGCACTAGCAATCACTAGATCCCTTTGGGACACACACTTATGACGTGGGACAACAGTCGTCCACATGGACGTAAACACTGGCGTCATTGTTTAAGCGACGTGTCAACCTTTGTTCTGATTGTAATTGTGACTCTGGCCAGAACTTTACTCATTTAGCTCACAGGACAAAGCAAAGCAACAGCAGCTTCTTCTAGTCCCATCCTTTGTCTCTAAAATGAGTCTGTTCTAGACCAGTCCTCCATGAAACCCTCTGACCACCAAGAGCTGGAGGATTCTGTTTCCATGACAG
The DNA here is from genome assembly GCA_014773175.1 of Lucifuga dentata. Taxonomy (NCBI): domain Eukaryota; kingdom Metazoa; phylum Chordata; class Actinopteri; order Ophidiiformes; family Bythitidae; genus Lucifuga; species Lucifuga dentata. The sequence goes on from VXCM01004831.1 coordinate 27,148, forward strand.
CAGAATTCACCTTTCTTTACCAATTACAACTGCATTCATTCATATTTACAGACACAGAATATCCCTAAAGGCTAAGGGTGATTCAATCCGAACAGGCTTACACTTCCAATTCTATGCCACAACTGAACCTTCTTTTTATAATGATTAAGATTACTCTTATTTTTAACATGTAAAGGCAACTTATTCCAGTTTATGGCATTAGAATGTAAAGGAACAAGTAGCCATGGTGATGCTAAACCTGAGCCCCGTTTCCCAAAAGCATCTTCAGACTTGATCTGATGCGCTAAGATCATCTGGTCCATGAGATGCTTTTAGGAAACGGGGGTCCTGGTCTGGTGGACTTGATATTCTGGGGCTGCACAAACACTTCTGATGTTTGTCTCTAAGTAGTACGCGGCATAGTTGTGTTGTCTTTTACAGGAAATTACCTTCAGATTCTGACATAGTACTTCACTCTACTTTTCTTGGTTAAAGGACCATAGTGGTGGTTTTGCATCTTTGAGCCCAATATATACAATCTACATACATGTTAGGTGACTGACAACCATTTCCCAATACATGCTACTGGAACGGTAAATATTAGAAGTGTTTTTCCTACCTTCCAGACTGCCATTGGTTTCAGTTCATTCCAGTAAGTTATAAAAATCTACCTGTAGAGACTTGAAACATGCTTTAGATAAATAATCCATCACAGCGAACATGATGCCAATTACATTTTTTTGAGCTGCAGGAAGACACTTATGTCTCCACAAGAGAATAAATACAGTTCCAGGAGAAGACGGTTCTTGACAAGAAAATAATTCTACAGGTGAAACACTGAATGTTAACGTGAGTGTATCACCTGAACATTTGATTTTGAAAGGTTAAGGGATTTGGCAAAACAACAGGAAAACTAAAATATGATTTTATGTTTTGGAAAATGTTTGTCAGTGTAAGGTGTTTGTGTGTAGTATTATTAGGCTTAAACATGCAAAATCGCCTGTATTGTCCTTTAATTTTGCCTTTCATGAGTTAATTCAGTCACTAAAACAAGCACTGACCCTGCTGTCATCACACAGAGACCATATTGGAACTAAAGGAAATTAGAAATCAAGAAATTAGACAGAATAATATGCATAAATAAGTGCTTTTATTTGTATGCACTCAAAACATTTATTGTTATGACTGGCTAGTTTAACCGTTAAACTTAACCGTGAATCAGATGAGAGCTGAGTTAGTTTAATCCTGCACTGTCACTCGTGATGACATGTCAAACTGGTTTGACTCAGGGTGTAAAAGCAGATCAAATGAACTGGGAAGTTCTGTAAATGCTGGTTGTACTGTGTTGACAGTAAATGCTTCAAGCTAAGTCACACCCTGCTGAGATGCTACAGTGGCTCCAGGATGAGCTAATCAATGGGTCTAAGGCTAAGTAGAAAACCTTAAAAACTCTTTTTAGATGTAAAACACACTACCTAACAGCCCTGGTGTGTGTATTTGATGAATTAGCTGAAACATCCTGATGTACAACCCAGGTTATCCTGTCAGCACCAGCCCTGACATGATGCTACAGGCTAACTGGCTAGCTAGCATGTATGCTAGCCAGTTAGCGAGCTAGGTTAGGCAGATGGATTAGGTGAAGCTGATTCCTGTCCGGCTAACAGATCACCAACCTCTCAAGAAAGACGCCAAATAGCTAATAAAGACAGTTATGCGGCTCTTAAGACAAGAAGGTGTTTTCCTACAGTCTTCATGTAAACAGCAAAGACACCAGACGTTAGCTGGTGTGTGTACCTTTGTTTCCTTGATGTCCTGCTTTCCTCCTTCAGGATACCACTGAACCCGCACAAATCCCCTTCCTAGAGGCCGACTTGGGTTGTCCGCAGCGCTCTCGGTATCCGAACCACACTGGACCCGTCCGCCTCCTCCTCCTCCGCCGCCTCCTCCTCCTCCACCACCGCCGCCTCCTCCTCCTCCTCCTCCACCGCCGCCTCTCCCTCCGCCATCATCGATGTCCGAGTCTGAATTAAAATCATCCTCGCCGTGGATCATCCGTACGAGGCCGAACCGGACGGAGCCGCGATACCGTCCAGAGACCAGGTCGTGGGAGAACAGCAGCCGCTGGGAGCCGTCCGCCGAGGGAGACCGCGCCATTGATGGAGGTTCCGAACCCGGGCTGGCTGTGGGGGAGAGGCCTGAGGTCGGGGATGCTTCCGTTGCCGCGTCCGTTGCCGCCGCATCCGATGCTACGGGTTCCGCCATCGCTGCTGTTGTCAGGGAGTGATGAGAGGACNCCGCCGCATCCGATGCTACGGGTTCCGCCATCGCTGCTGTTGTCAGGGAGTGATGAGAGGACGACGGTTAGGAAGAAAAAACCAACAGGCTGGAGCTCGAGCTGCACGTGTTTACGTCCGTACGGAGAGCTGCGTAACTGGCGCAGTGTGCCAACGTCATCACGCAATACCCCCTATGGCCACAGGGGGGCACTGTGTGAGTTTAAAATGGAAAATCCATTGGAAGTGACGAGTTAGTGAACCCTTTGGAATTTCTTGGATTTGTTTAAATTACTGTACTCATCAAACGTGGTTTGGTCTTCCCCAAAGTCACAATAATATTCTGATTGTGTAAGTAGCTACAAATATTTAGAAACAATCATTGATAACAAATTGCGTTTTGATGAAAATACAGAGGCATTGCACAATTATTTTATAAATCATACATGGAGTCAGTGCTATGCTTTTCCATAACCTGCTGGTTTTGTAATCTAAGTGTCACGTATAAGAATGCACTAAATTGCATTGTCAGTAAGATTGGGAAGATTATAAAAATCAGACAAAGGATCTGATGTGTTTGATAAAAATATTTTAAAAAGATCTCATGCTGTGCATTGAAACATTGATGATAAAGACTGAACTGAAGTGACTGCATTCCCTGGTGGAGACATATTTTTTCTGCCTTACAGCTGTGTTGGATCGGTTAAATACCAATGTAGTGTATATTATTGTCCAGTTGCTTGCAGTCATGGTTTCTAGCTTTAACCTCTGTATATATATGAACACGCTGAAGTCATTCGTCAAGTCAACATGTTTTGCAGCTTCTTTTGAAGCTGTTGATGTGGACGATTCTGTTCTTCATAAATACATAAGCAGTCAAAACAGTAATGATTCGCTATGTTGCTTTAATTTGATTTATTTTTTTTAATATTTAAATTTGATTAGAGGGATTGTGTTTTGACCTCAAAAAAAGATTTAAAATTGACCATAACCCACTTTAAGAAAAGTGATAAACAAACTCCTACACACTCTATAATCCTCTTACACATCCACAACATAAAGCGCGGAAAAATGGTGACCTCGACTTAAAGGGGCAACATGGAAAGTCTTTTCCAGTAAAGCCGTCATATGAAAAACGGTAGTGGTCATAAGGATGGCAGCAAACAATAATCTCAGTGATAATAACATAATAAGATAAACTGACACTCACATTAATGGTTTATTATTTGGAATAGGACTATTTGAGCTAATAAACCATTTATTCAACCATTCTTGTTAGCCTTAACATGTAAGATGTTGTTTGTCACTTCACTGTAAACTGTTTAAATTTATTTATTATGTCAGATTATACTTCGGTTTAAATAGCTGAATATGTGATTGGTAAAATCCGAATCTGCTGGAGTCTGATGGTGGCATGAGAAGGATAATTCTCAACACATGGACCGATATCCCGTTTGACCGTGTAAATATTTTTATGGTTCGACCTTTTCTTCAGGAATGGGGGGATTTGGTCATCCAGTTTTCTTCAGGATTAGGACCCACCGCCCCTTTCCACCCACGGTATAAAAACCCGAGACGCGCCACTGGAGCGCAGACTTTACGCACGATGCCGTTACGCGCGGATCAGACGTTTGGAGAAGCGGGTCTTAAAGGAGAGATCTCTTCAAAGTAAGAAAGTCAAAATCTCAGTGCAACTTTTTTTTTTTTTTTTTTNTTTTTTTTTTTTTTTTTTGTGATAAAATCCGGGACATTATGTCGGTGGTGAACGCCGTCCCGTTCCTGAAACCGCTCCACATGAGCTCTCCGGTTCAGCAGGGAAGCCGCCACACGCTGCCGGCGAGCGAGTTCCGTTCCCTCAGCACGGAGGATGCCGTCAGCGTGTTTGAGATAGAGAGAGAAGGTAAGAGAAGTTTCACATAACTTGTACTAAAGTACGCTGTTATCATGGCTTTCTTTCGTTTTTTCCAGTGCATTTATTCCCACACTACTGCAAAAAAAAAAAAAAAAAAAAAAACTTTTACTACTGTAATAAAGGAATTTACTTATTCAAAAAATCATTTAAAAAATGAGTATTAATTCCCAATATTAAAAAAAATTCTAGAAAAAAAGTAAATTTTCCCTTAATTCTAATGAGCAAATAAAGCTTATGTCAGTCTGAAAATGTGATTACACTATTAAATACAAAGTACTGCTTAGGAACCAGTATATCCTACTATAAATATTTCATCAGGTTGTTATTACATATTTTGGTTATTTGTGTCCTTGTGAATCCAACTGACCATCATAAAAATAACATTCTTATTTGCACTCATTTTTCTTTGATAAGCAGGAATTGATATACAGCATAAATAGTCATGTCTCCTTTTATTCCTTTAATTATTATGAATAGTGCACATTTAGGTAACATTATGCTCGCTTGCCTGCCATCCAGGCTTCTTACCACATTTGGTTGTAATTGCACAGCCTTCATCTCAGTGTCCGGGGAGTGTCCTCTGTACCTGGATGAGGTGCGGCACTTCCTCACCCTGTGTCCTGAGCTGTCTCTGGGCTGGTTCGAGCAGGGACGCCTGGTGGCTTTCATCATCGGCTCACTGTGGGACCAGGAGAGGCTTACCACGGTAAGAGACTGAGCAGAGGACATGTAGATGCTGATTTCCTTCAGACTGACTGGCAGGGAAGTGAAAAAGTAGATTTAAACAGGTGAAATTTGAAAAGATTTAACTTCATATTTATTATGGTGGCATGTGGTCAGACACTAACTAACATGGGAATGGCCTAAGTGGAGCCCTTCCCAACTTCCATATAGAAGTGTTCTGAAAAGTTGAAAAAAAAAAACTCAGTTTTGTGGTTTTGAGAGGAATGAGGAGCAAACAAAAAAAGAAAAAAAAAAGGAGCTGTCTGCATTTTTATTAGTGTTCTTGAGCAAACAGAAATGGTTAACAACATCAAAATTTACCCTCTTATTTGAGGCTGAAAACTTTTTTGATGCACCTTGAAGCAGTTCTCCTCTCCCTGTTTTCCAGGATGCCCTGACTCTCCCGAAGCCTCACGGGACCATAGTCCACATCCATGTCCTGGCTGTTCACCGGACCTCCCGCCAGTAGGGCAAAGGCTCGATCCTGATGTGGCGTTACCTCCAGTATCTCCGCTGCCTGCCCTATGTGCGCCGTGCTGTACTCATGTGTGAAGACTTCCTGGTTCCCTTCTACCAGAAGTCTGGTTTCAAGGTGCAGGGCCCCAGCGAGATCACAGTGGGGCCCCTCACTTTCACTGAGATGTTCTTTCCCGTCAGAGGTCACGCCTTCCTGCGCCGTAACAGTGGTTGTTGAGATGATTAGAGCATCCAAGCCTGTGAAAGAACATTAGAACTGTTCATTTCAAATCCTAGTTAATTTGTATTTTCTTTGAATTATTTTATTCTTTTGTATTGTATTTTTCTAAAAAATATTGGTCATTTTGAAGTAAAATGCCTGATGCCTGATCGAAATCAGTTCATTGCCATGGATTAAAGCATTCTAAGATCTATCATGTATGGTTTTCTGTACATGCAACCTTTGAAACATAATGTTCATTTTATACTTTGCACCTCTGTGGAACTACAATATAGTAATATATGCCAAAGTAAACAGTAACTTGAGCCTGTTTGTTGTTTTTAGCAGTCACGTCTGTCTCTCATAAAAGTGTATACGTGATGTAAATGATTGTATTTGGAAGAACCATAGCCAATCAAAGAAGTGTACTACTGTGTATAGTTCCCAATAGTTGATCAGTATATTTGAGTCTGTTTAACAGGAACATCTTTGCTTTCAAAGTTCTTATTTGATTTGTCTCGCCTTTTTCCCAATTAGACAATCACCATCTCTGCCTCCCCAAGTCTTGAATCAAGATGTTTTTTTTAATATATATATGTTTTGTTCTTAAGAAATAATAAATGTTTTATTTTCTAGCATGTCTGGTTTCAGGGTTTCTCATTTATAATCTATAATCTATCTGAAATGCTTTTACTGGTTCTGTAAAGTATTTGGCTTCATGTTTAATTTCTTTGTTGGTTTTATTTTGTTGTCTTGATATTCTGTATCCTGGTGTTTGTTAGCCAAGTTAGCAAAAAAAAAAAAAAAAAAAAAAACTAGCTTCAGGTAACAGATTAGCAAGCTTATGCTGCGTTTGTTGTACCATGGAAGTGGGAAGTTAGAATTTTGAACAGCATCATTTACAACCACCGCATGTTCATGCTAAACAAAACGGGAGACTGCATGGACGCCTCCATAGTAAATTCTGTTTTGTTTTGTTTTGTTTCCAAAAGTTACTGTGTCTGTATGCTGTAAACATTCATTTATAAATACAGAAATGACTTTTTATGGTAAGCCATGCTGAAATGACATCAATATTGAACTCAAGAGTTGTGGGAATTCCTAGTTGAATGGACGTTTTCTTTACTTTTCCCAGTCGGAGGTTGGAAATTCCGAGTTCCAAGTGGAAATTGAACACAGCATTAGTAACTTCAGTTAGTAAGCAGCAAGGATGGGGGAAAGCCAGCTGCAGGTAGCAAGATTGTTACTCATGGCTAGAGCTTGGTTGGATGTGAAATCATGTGGATCACCAGTTTCATTGCTGTATTTCAATGTATGACTCTTCATTTTCAGCCAGGTTAGCTTCAGGGAAAACACTTTATGTTTGTGCAAGCTAATATAAGTAGCAAGGCTGACTTCAGCAATCATGTGCAGCAGTTTTAAGACAGGACAGCCTGATAGCCAATCTTGGGGAAAAAAAAGACATCATTTAACATCAGCTCTGGGCTTCCATAGGAATGCTCACCTAACTTGTTGCCCATACCACCATGTGCTTTATTAATTGTTTATAAGCTTAAATCAATCCCATTAACAAAAAAAAAAAAAAAAAAAAAAATCAGAGGAATTCTGTTTCAGAGACTACAAACTACAGTTCTCTGTTAGAGTTTAAACTCTCACTAGTGCCAAAAGCAGAGAAAATGTAAGAAAAATCACAACAGACAGAAGCCACTTTACTTGGTGTAATTTAACAAGAGACATCAACATGAAATTAAACTCATACTTTATTATTACTATATCAGCATTTATTTGGACTGCTTTAACGTACAAATTTTTTTTCTTCACATATATTTATATAAAACTGAAGCAACATGGAACAGTACCTTGACTGTGGCTTTAAAGTTATTTCCCTTTTATTCCAATAAATAGAAAAGGTGAAAACATTTGGTCCCAAAGTAACAGCAGCAGCTTCTGCATACAGCAGTGATTGTGGACATGCATTGCTGTGGTTCAGATCAAACAAACTTGTATTCACATGCTCACGTCAAAAGGCACAAAACAGTAGTTCCTAAAAAAAGAGGTGTTACCCATTCCTGACAGATTCCTATTCGGTTAACACACAAGTTTTAAAAAGCAGACAGTCCAACATATAACCATTTTTCTTATTTTCAATTGTTGATTTCGATTCGTTGATTTTATCAACAGCCAGGTGAATGACCAGGTGAAAACTCCGCAGAAGTCCCAATAATCTCACACACAAGTCATTAATCTTCTTTTCTTATCAGCTGTAGTCAACACGTCAGAATCCTGAGCTGTGGATCCAGGATTTAGATTCAGAGCCGTGACAACTCCTGAGGAGTCGGGACTTCTGGAATCATGCCGTCACATTTTCAGGGACCCATCAGAAGGCAAACTACTGTCAGCCAGGGACCGCAACCTCAGCAGATAAGGTACAAAGATATTTGGGTATGTACAGACAGGACTTTGGCTTTGCTGAGTTTAAAGAAAATCCTGTCTGGAGCACTAAAGTTAAAAAAAACCCTTCAGGCTTGCACTGATTTTGTAAAGAAACAAAAATGGTAAAAACAAAGTCAAACATTCTCAGGTAAAACAAACGGCATTTTGTGAATCTATCCATTCATCAAGGTATACAGACAATATTTGCTTTCACCAAGTCAAATCATACAGTACAAAAACCGACACTTGCTTTGATATAACAAAAATGCCCGTTTAAAGAAGTACTCCCAGAATAAATATACTGTTTTTATGAAGTAATTTCTGGGAAATCTACAAACAATGGTTTAGGCACAGCTGTGTTATTTGACGATGTAACAAAAATAAGTTGAAGCTGACAAAATTTTGCAGCAGTTAAAACAAGACGCAGATTTATTTTACTCGTCTGACATGACAAACACAACATGCACATATAAGCAGCGTGTAAAATTGCTTTGGTAGTTTGGGGTGAGAAATGAGTTCAGTATCATTCCGCCAGCTGATCGCAAGCGGCATGCAAAAGTACGACGCGTCTGTAAAATGACGTAAATTGTTTAAGGCAACTAGTGGTTTGAGATTGAAAGCTTGCCTTAGTTAACCATTTCCTTTTTTCAAGGAGGTATTTCACTCGACTTTATTCCAGCCACGCAGATAATACCTGGAACTCATTTACACCTTCAGCATAAAATAAAACCGCTCCAAAGAATACTGACATTCCAAGCGCACATAAAGACTGAACATAAAAACAGCCTCTAACTCTCAATGCGTTCCGTATTTGAGACAAACTGAGAAGCAGCAGAACTGAATGATGACCTGTAGTGTTAAAACCAGTGTTTCAGAGAGTAGGAAAGTGCAATCAGGAGGCATCTCGTCATTGGCGTTGCGTTCATTCATCAGGATTGTCCTTCCTATGTCCTGCTGATCATCCAAGGAGTTCAAATGAAAAGCAGTTGAAAGTCGGAAAGGCCGAGGTTTTCAAACTTTTCTTTTTGATTTCTCAGTGATTCATGAGCCTTTTTTTTATCTTCTAAAGGAGTCAAACCATCTCTCGCTTGTATTTCTTCTCCATTAGACTCATCCAAATCCTTCTGGGTTTTACATCCTGTCTTCAGATTCTTAGGAACAGTGGTGCCAGACTTGACTGACAATTAAAAAAGCCTGAGTAAAGTTTTATAAAAAGCGAACCAGCAGGTTCATGGACCCTTAACATGAGGCTTGAATAACAAAAAAAACCAAGACTGCCACATTCTTAAAAGGCCACTGAGCTGCTTGGACTTGGTCATTGGCTAGAAGTGAGTAGATCAGTAGCAGTAGAAGTTGGGTCATGATAGACGTAATCACTTTCCTGGTTGCTAGTGAACAACATGATAAATGTCATGGTCTATATCGTATTTCTCGCAGAACTTGCTTGTGAAGGGCAGACAGGTGAGGTGCTCCAGCCAGTGCCAGTTAATGGGGTAAATGTAAAACCATACAATGAGGGAAGAGAAGAGCCCTATGTAGGCCAACAGCGAGATAACGATGAGCACTCGTTTCCAGTACTTGTCAAAAGTCCCAAAGGTGACGTAGGGCAGGAAGGCGAAGGAGAGCAACATGCCACTGAGGAAACCGAAGATGTGGGCGATGTTGTCGATCCATGGCAGCAGGCCGCACAGGAAGAGGAAAAAGACGATGCCCAGAAGTTTAAGAAAGGCCTTCCACGGTTTCTCCAGCATCTGCCAACCCTGAAACAGCTCAACGAACAGGCAGGCAAGAAGACCAAACTGAGACCCTGCTGGACCCACCTGCAGAGAAAGGGAAAGACAGACGTTACAGAATATCCCTTTATTCAGAGGCAGCACGTTTGATTTCTGTCCAGGAAGTACCTGAAAGAAGAGTGCAAATAGGAAAGGCCGAAGACGTCCGACAAAAAGATGAAAGAACAGGCCGTCCTCAAGCACTGCGCGCAGTATCGTCCTTCAGAACTGCCTATTGTCTGTTCTACTTCTGATACCTCCCCCTGCTGGTCCAAACATCACATGACTGATGATGAGGAAGTGGGCGGGGCTCAACCAGCCATGCGATAATTGGACCAATTAAGACAGGGGACAGGTATCAGAGGTAGAAAAAAGTAAAGTTTTCCTTTGGGGCCCTGCACAAAGAACCATGAAAGAGCCCGAGTCGCCACATCACGAGGCTTGACAGATGTCTTTTAGCTGGGAAACTTCTACTTCATATGTGGTATTCTTGGGCCTTACGTGGTCCAAACACATCCATTCATCCATCTTATTGGTCCAAATCAACTTACTAAAGAAAACATGGTTGACCCTGCAGCATGAAAAACACAAGAAGTGACACAGGAAGTGATGGAGCCTGTCTTGTAGCCATACTTGCTGATGACTCCTCCCTCTTATCTCCCCTCACCCCGTGTTTTTCATTCTCATTGGCTGCAGCTTGTTACTGTTATTATCAGAAAACATTTCACAAAGGACTCCCAGCTACAGTATTTTAGCCTGCTAGACATGTCCTGGGTGTCTGTGATGCATCAGTGCGTCTCTCAGATCACGTCTTTGAACAGTTTACAAATAACTGATCTGGGGCTTTTGTGGGACATATCCAAAAACTGTGAGTGTAAAATCTGGGCTAAAGTCCTGTAGTCTGAACTCAGCTTTAGGCATAGCAGAAACAGCTTTAATATAAGCATAAATAATGTGAAAGAACCAAAGCAGGAGAGATTTAACATGAATAATAAATCTTGGCAACAAGTTTACACAGTGTTTTAAGTAACAATTATTTAAACAGAAGAACTAATCCTGTCCCCAAGAAATTAATACTAAATGTTACACAATTATGGCATTCATTGAAGTTATGAGGCTATCTTTAATGAATGCAATAATAACTATTAATCGAGGCAGATTTTATGTGTGAGCTTCATCAAGTTGCGTAATTGCCACAGAGCCATTACCCATAAAATGTCCAATTACACGGCTTTAGGGTTTCTCATTTTGGGGACATTGTGCCGATAAATGCAAATGTAGTGTAAATGCACGTCTTGTAAAAGTGGATGTAAATTCAACTTTAATTTGTCATTGACTAACACTCAGCTGAACTCTCTCTGAGTAGTTTTAGATGTCGTGTTGTTGGGAAGCGCTGGGTCAGGTACTAAAGGTGAGCAGATTAGAGTGACATCAGGGCTGAGTTTGGAGGCTCGTCCTGCTCAGAGGCAGATGGCTAATCTGTCAAGACATTAAACTCCTGAGAACAGAAGGGTGGACCTGAGGTGCAGCGATCCACCCACATGTGCTGGACACCCAGGCTGACAGTTTCCCGACGTGCACTCTGGTCAGTCATCAGCGACTGTAGTGACATTTTATAAATAAATAAACTGAAACAGACGTGTTAGGGCGTCAGGACGACATCTCATAAACGCAGTTAATATTTTAATGGCAGACTTCTTTAAATCCATAAATGGGCATGTCAGGAGAATTCATTTACCTTACACTTGAATTAAAATCTCTGATAAGTGCTGGTCAGGTTTAAAGGACCATACCAGCTATTTTGCATGTTTGAGCCTAATACAGTATATTCCATTTTCATACACGTAAGGTTACTGACAGTCATTTCCCACAGGATATTACTGGAACAGTGAATTAAAAATGTTTTTCCTACCTTCCAGACCTCCATTGGTTTCAGTTCATTCTGCTATTAAAATCAACTTGTTGATATCTGAAACGTTCTAGGAATACGTAATCCATCATCGTGAACAAGGCGTCTGTTCAGGTTTTTTTAAAAAAAAGTTTTGTAATTTTAGCGTTTAAACACAATAAAAAGCGTGGAGTGAATGTATGCCTCCACCGGGGAATATAGTCCCAAAAGAAGACCTGCGTTTATGGAAAAATTTAAAGGACCGTGACTTCATAAGGCTGTGTAACTATTAGCAGGAGAAACATGGATTTTTAAGGTGGGTGTATCACTTGAATATTTGATTTTGAAAGATTAAGAGATTTAGCAAAATATCAGGAAAGCTGAAATACAGTTTTATCCTTTGGGAAATGATTGTCAGTAACATAACATGTATGAAAATTGAATATATTAGGCTCAAACACGTAAAATGGCCGGTATGGTCCTTTAAGCTTCATTCAACCCCAGAGACCTCATGAAAACATCCACTTTGTTTAGTCCACACTGGAATGTGGGATGAAAAGTTGCCATCAGACAGGGGAGGACGTGGTGTGTGTCTGTAAGCTCAATGCGATTAATCATGTAAACAGGGAAAACTACACTGTCATATTTGCAGATGTTAACATATTTGGATTGTTAATGCAGCCTCAAGGGGGCACAAGCCAGTGTCCTCCTTGTGCCGGTCCCAAGCCCGAATA